>OX632363.1:21517991-21525491 GCA_951751655.1 Ophion costatus
ATTCACCCACCCACGTATACACCCACTCACCTACTCTTCCACTCACACACGCACGCATACGCACTCGTCCGCACGCACGCACACACACACACTCACGCACACACACACACACACACACACACACACGCGCGCGCACATATGTTTATGGGTGTGTACGGAAGCAGAAAGCTTGGACTTTAATTTGGAAGAGAACGCGGGAACGAGATGTACACGCACGCATCAAAGGGATGCCATAAATCCTGTATCGCGCTCCCCCTCCGACGCCGCCATTCCCCCGTTCCCTTCGCCCTAGCCGATTTAATTAGTCCTCCTCGTTCTCGTCGCCTTTCGGGCTACGGTTACCTCTCCCCGTCGGAGCCCAACGAGCAAAACTCTTCAGCTGTTCAAAAGAGACCTGTCCTCAAAGCGCACGTTCAACGCACTACGGAAGCGTGCCTACTCTAACCTCTGTTTGTGTAGCTGCGTCATCATATATCGCAAACAAAAGCATTAATGTTAACAGAACTTGCAAAGTAATTTTGTTTTTAATGGCATTCCTTCCACGTTACCTCTTAATTGCTGTGAAGGAGAAAAAAACACCTATAGACAAAATGGACAGAACTTTTGGCGGATACGTTTAGCTTCCGCTCTCCGGATCTCTGGAAGATAGTGGATTTTCGGATGTTTTTCCATCGCGCCTTTTATCCCGAATATCCTCTTTGCCGATCTCACGCAACTTCGATTTTTCTTCCGATCGGTAAGTGTAAACTGCCGATAGATTCTCATCCTTCTCCATCGCGATCCATTCGGTTCTCGTTCGAGTTTATCCGTGCCAAAGCCCTCTCATGACTATTACCCGTGGGGGTTTTCCATCTACCCTGAGCGGGGACCCCCGCCCGTTAGCTCACTTCGTTGAAAGGAAGAAGCGTCGCACCGAAACGTTGAGAATTCAAATATTCGGGAAATCGCCGCCTTTACTCAACGCCCAAACAGACACATCCGCACAGACAATGTTCCACCACTCGCCCATCCTTTTCCGTGACCCGATCTTCCGATCGGTTTAGCATGGAAAGAGCTTGGCGCAGGTTCTAACGTTTCATCGTTCGTTGATTCTCACCATTCACCATTCCCTTCATCCTTTCTGACATTGAACGACCAAGCGTTTATGACTACCCCTGGCGATTCGTTCGCTCGGCATGCATGTGGTCATTTCTAGGCACCAGTAGCTTGATGCTTCGATCCAATGGCTTCTGATGCTTTCAGTCGCCATACTCGTACGCGTTCCCCCCTTTTGCGGATCGTCCTCTCAACCTTAGGAATAAAATCCGCATCACACCAAGCTGGCATTAAAACTGAAGTGACGCTTGCTGCTTCGATAGCCCGGACAATCAACTTTTCCGGTCGTTCGACGGCTACGGCCCTTACAATTCCGCAGTCGCAAACACATTTCTGCCAAGTTCCCAAAAACTTCTCCATAGGCACAGTGGATCGAGTTGGGAATCCGTAAAATCATTGGGAACTTCAGCAATGGGATGGATTCGTTTCATCATTGATGCTTCAACCTGCCTATTATTTGAGAGGAACTTTCGCCGACTCATCTCCATCATCGAAGCCTGGATGAAGGAAGGGATGAATGTAGCGCATGTCCAGCAGCTGGATAATAAAAGGGAATCCGACAAATGCAGATCTGTGACCGTGCGCAGCGTATCTACTATATACCATACAAGCTTCATCAATCGGAATAGCTTCGGACCTTTCATTTGACAGTCCCATAGATCCATGCGTGCATCCTATATGTGTGCACTGCATATCTGATGTATTCTTCGCTCTATACAGGCCAACAAGCTCTCTGGTGATCATCATGCACAGTTCGAGTCGCCGGGATGCGTTTGCGGCTCTCAATGCTCGTGATATTGGTACCAGAAATAGCTACATGATTACACGCAAGCCGGAACCCATACACGATAGACCAGGAGCAGGTACGGACGGTACACAGTGTCTATAAACATAAACGGCCGTGTATACTATGAGTGCGAAACGCAGCAAGCCCACTTATTCCAGGAAGCTTCTTCACGCATCTTCTTTCTCTTGTCTGAGTACCGTGCCGCTTTGCTTTCGCGCACAGGTTGCCCTTTCTCCTTCGACTTCCGTCTCTCTTAATTGGCCTCTGCTAGTCAGGTTAGCGCAGACCCTATAAAAGCCTTTAACGTTTCTGGAATATGCTTCAGTGAAAAGCCGGCTTCGCATTCACTTCCGCTGCTTCCGCGAATGCACGTTGTACAAGGCCTAAAGAAATTCGAGTGAAAGAGCACCGGCAAAGGTCCCTCTGATGGGTTGTTTTTCCGTCCATACTCGCTGCTCTTCCCATCTAGCTCGGCAATGCAGGTTGCGTCGTCGGTTTGCTCCTGATTGTACTCGAAGAGTCGATTTTCATTCTGATTACGTCAGGGCAGAGCGTAACGGTGAATGGAAGAATGGTCCGAATGCAGAACGGACTGGGGTTCAAGTTTCAACCAATGAATCATCAGTTTGGACATGGTAGGAATCAGTGGTTATCTTGGCTTGTGGTGGGTCACCGCTTTGGGACATCGGGACTGTTACACCACCCAGTACATTTGGCGGTGTAAGTTTTCACGATGATAGTGGTATAGTGGTAGCTTGCGGGGGTGGTCGAGATAAAAGCGGGCAGCGCTTCGAGCTTTAGGAGCAGAAGGAAAAGCAGAAGTACCGGGCTTGGAGGCTTATGCTTACGGACACCGGCTTCGGCCTCTCTCAACTATGTTCACTGGTCCTCCGGAGGTGTATGCGGTCATGAGGGAGATACATACAGAGTGAGGAAGATGAAAAGAGAGAGAGAGGGGGAGGGACAGAGAGGAAGAGCAAGAAGAGGTTGGTCTCGTAACGCGACACTTGTGCTCTACGGCTTAAGTTTCATAATACCACTCGGGGCAAACTGCGATGCCGGGGTAAAGACATGCGGATGAGATCAGCGGCCTCGTGCTCGACCACCTACCGATGTCGCTTCCCGTTGCTCTTGGCTCTCGTATAATTTGCATGATCGTCACCCAGCTTCCTCGTTCGCTCTCTCCCTCTCGCTCGCTCTCCTTCATTCCTCTCCTCTTTTCCTCTTTCATACGTAGTCTCGTGCGGCCCGAGAACAGACCGGTGTTACGTTCACCGCGGGAAATTTCCCTTCGCATCAACGAGCAATGTCGAATATAAACCGGCGGTTTTGAACTTTCCGTAACGCGCATATGCGCCGGCCGTTCACCCACTGTATTTTGATGTCAAGAATGTGGATTAAGGGTGGTATTCACTTTAAGGAAGTGGCCAAATAAAATCGTCCGTATGGAAATAGAAGTCTTGAGGTCAGGGAACATTAGGTGAGTGATTAAGTTGAAGTTTACGTGCAGGGAGTCAAAGCAAAGCAGGAATTTGTAAGTTCAGTGCTGAATCCTGATGAAGAAATGCTTCAGGAATCCTTGCCCTGAAAGAGTGCCCGTTTCCGTACTCTTTGAGTAACATAATTGTATTTGGATAAATGTACGGAGAAAAATAAATAAAAAAAGTCTTGCAACATGGCCGCCGAGCTAGATATGAAAGCCCTTCATCCAACACCCCGCCATACTCAACAAAGTACACACCCTCGAATGATGGATTGTAGAGATGAGAAGGGTGAAAACGACGAGTATCGTAGCGTTCTCTGTACTCTAAAGCAACGCGTCGCAATCGAGAGACTCATCCATATACATCCGGAAAATTAATATCACGGGCTCTTCGGTCAGGTTCGTTCGCGGGGCCCGAATAAACTTTCTTGATATATAGAACCCTCTAGAGATTCAATTGCTGTATATATCACTCACCAGCTACGTATATACAAGCGGATATGTGGATTTATTGTTGATGAAAATTGTAAAATACATGAGTATTTTTTCGTTTTATTCGTGATCTTTTCTAAAGCTATACATTTTTTATTTTAAAAAAAATAAAACTTATGAAAAAATGTCTCATTAACTTCTTCGTACTAGAAATAAACAATAAAAAGTTACTTACTAAAAATTGGCGTCTTTTCATACATTTTTATAATTAATATAAAGATTAATTTCACAGATATATCAATTGCTCCTCAAAAAATGAATTTTTAAAGCCGTTAGCTATTGAACAGTTGAATTTTTAAATAATTTAAAACATGTTTATAGGAAATTAAATGATCTACCAAAAAAGATCTATGACATTACGTGATAAGTCTGGTAGTTTCGCCGGAAAAGTGAACAAATATTGAAATTTACTAGAAATTCAACTTTGATCTTGAATAACTTTTAAAGGAGTACATTTTTTTTGTAGAGCTTTGAATTCCCCACAAAAATATGGCTTGGGCATTATCGTACGTTTACCCATTCACGAGTTATAAAATTCACAAGTAGCATGAAAAGTTTTCTACATGTTATTAGCATGGGAAATAGAAAATCGCGATGGGGAAACTTTAAATATTAATATTACGAGCTCATATTTAAGAAGGCCTCTTACTTCACCTCACTGCAAGTACTGAATACTGGAATTTGAAGAAAATATTGGGTTGATAAAAAAGTTTTGTCGCAATAATTTCAATATAAATTATTTATTTATATATCATACAAAACATTTCTAATCAACAATATATTCGCCATCGGTTCCTATGACACTCGACCATCTAGTTGGCAACTCATTTATCCCCTTTGCCCAAAACTGCGGCGGCTGGGATTCAAAGAAATTTGAAACATCCCTTCTGAGATCGTCGACGTTTTTGAAAGTTTTGTTCCTCAAATATGCCTTCAGATGTCTGAACAAATAGTAGTCAGATGGCGCGATGTCGGGAGAGTATGGTGGATGAGGAACGGTATTCCAGTGAAGCTCAGTGATTGTTTTGTGGGTTTCCTTTGCGACATGGGGTCTCGCGTTGTCGTGGAGAAGGTGCACAGTCGCGCGTCTTGGCCGTTTTTCTCTTATAGCTTTTGCCAATTCCTGGAGATCCTCGATGTATCATGTAGAGGACATCGACTTGCCTACAAGGAGAAAATTGTGAAACAGCATTCCCTTTGCATCCCAGAAACAGCACGACAAAATCTTTTGTGAGTGACGATCAGGTTTCGGTTGGTGTGGCGGTTTTTCTCCGATAGGAAGCCAGTAGGCTAGACGCGTTCTGTTGTCATACAAGACCCAGCTTTCATCTCCCGTCACAAGATCTTCTAAAAACTCCTTGCGATGATGGCGAAGCAAGAGAGACTGGCAGATGGTCACGCGGCAGTTCTTATTGGCGTCGGTGAGACGGTGTGGTATCCATTGAGCTAGAACCTTCCTGTATCCCAAGTTGTGTAAGTGATTTACTATTGACGGTTGGGTGCAGCCAAGTTCTCTTGCTAGCTCGTGCGTACTTGCTTCCGGTTTTTCTTTGATGCAGCAGAATAATGCGTCTTCATCGATGGTCGACGGTCGTCCAGAACGTTCTTTATGTTCAAGGCTTGTGTCTCCAGATTTGAAACGATTGAACCAACGCTGGACTGTTCGATGAGAAACTACGTTCTCGCTGAATGCATCCTGAATAGTTTTAGCAGTTGTGCTTGTGTTCGTGCCGCGCCGCCACTCGTAAAATATGATCGCTCGAAGTTGCCCCTGCGAGATCGAAGCCATTTCTGCCCACTAGAACGCGCACTGGTCCTTTTATAGCCTGTCACGCGGAAGAGTAGAAAACATTCTAGAATACTCTCGACATAGCTCGATGTCATATTGCGTCAATACGTGAAAAAACATTTTTTAAATTTTTGCGACACTTTTTTATCAACCTAATAGATAGTCGATTTCTTTAATCATCCTAATATTTAGATACATACATACATACACACACACACACACACACACATATATATATATATATATATATATATATATATATATATATATATATAACGAGAGAGAGAGAGCAAAAAATTTTCAGACCGATACCTTGTTTCCGCGGTGCCCCTTGAAATTGTCTTTGTATAAATGTACTTACATTCATGTAAGGATCATTTTGAAATTCGGATTTACATAATGTCAAGTCTGGGGCAATTTTTTTTATTCAACACTAGCAACTAATTTTTCTTGATTGCTTTAATCATGACTTCCGTTTTCGTGAACTGTATTAATATTGCTTGAATCGAATCTATATTGAATGCGTCGAAGTCGCTTCATTAACGCTTCATAACACGTGACATAATAAAGCCGTAAATTCTCGACCGTTCCTGATATCACGAATACGACATACCATGATTATGATATAACGGTATTACGGTGATACAACACGAATCTCAAAGCGGTAACTCTCGCCAACATTCCAACTTCGAACATACCCTTATCAGCACAATGGAGACGTGAATCGCCTGTGTCAGCTAGCACGCACGATCTCAATGTTGTTGGCGTGTACCGTCAGTACGGGAATCGCCGGCAGAACGTGACGCTCGCGGACGGACACGATTCCCATTGAAATCCACTAACGAGGGTCGAAGCTTCTTGCGGACGGTGACAGCGACCGGATATAATGCAAGGTCTTCGACGAATTCGCACTTGAACCTTGTCCTGCCATGCGCGTGTGAATAAAGAAGACAAAAAATGCCTTTCCAATATTTTTTCGATATTTTAGATATAATAATAATTGTAAATAATAGGTGGAATTATGATTTAAAACGAAGTCTAGTTTTTAAGGAAAAAAAAAGTTTAAAGAAGTTGGCAATCCTTGTGAAAAAAATTGTAAATCACATAAAATACTCAATAATGTAGTGAAGAATTGATATTGAGTAGTAGTGAAAAATACATAGTAGAAATTATGATTTTAGCCTCTGTACTGTTAAAAAATATTGTGTGCCCAGGCACTTGTTGAGACAATACGCAAATGCGAGTCACCACGAAGATGATAATTATTTCTTCATGTATCTCAGTGATGGATGAAAATGTTTGCTTTTTACCAACGAGGAAAGGTTAAGGGTGACACGCCTTTCATTGAGGGGTGATTTCACTCCTTAAAACCGTTTATATGCCGGTCTAAAAAGGCCGTACCTAATAGTTTTCCGCGCTTTTTCGTATGTACGGGTTTCAACAAAATCGAAGGCGGACACTGTGATCCTTGTAAATGAAAAGGTCGACTTGTTAAACAACTTTTTGATCCGGCCTGATGTATTTTTGTATCAGAAAACATTGAACTTGAGGCTTAACAGTTTTTTTTCCCATGTGTGTTATCAGGAAACAGTAATTTGGAGCTTTTCGATAGCGAGAGCGGGCCGGATCTCACGTTATCGCCTCAGACATTCACGTCCACGGCC
The DNA here is from genome assembly GCA_951751655.1 of Ophion costatus. Lineage (NCBI taxonomy): Eukaryota > Metazoa > Arthropoda > Insecta > Hymenoptera > Ichneumonidae > Ophion > Ophion costatus. The sequence goes on from OX632363.1 coordinate 21,525,302, forward strand.
GAGGCCTTCATCAACGACAATAGCGACAGTCTGGGGGTTCCTGGCGACAACGACACGGGTAAGCATCATTGTCCACTCACGCGATACCAGTTCATGAACACTCATAGCTGTTCGATCAATTGCAGTCTTTTTCAATCCCCGAACATGATCGAAAATGATAACGATATGGACGACAATAAGCATCAAACTG
>OX632363.1:21530491-21570491 GCA_951751655.1 Ophion costatus
GAAATGATGCTGATTCGATGAGAGCATCGTCATCATCATCGTTACAGACATCGTCGTCGTCGTCGTCAAGCAAAATGTCGACTCTGGCGACGTTACTGCATGTTTGCCCACTGCAGTGCATGCAAATAACGGAGCAACTGATTCCCGCTTTTCTGCACCCACAGGCGGCCTCACAATTTCCTTTACACTTACAGGAAATGAGCTTTAATAGTTCAGGCGGAGCGGGTTCGGCGGTGCTGGTGATTGGTTCGAGCCCTCGATTGGTCTGTCGCCAACCCCATCCTTGTGGATCCTTGAAAAATCCGAGCCAGGTTTGAACTTGGAGATACGTCCGGAAAATGTGTTGACGCACAGCGCTTTTGGTTGGCGGGAGTAGTGAGAGGTGATTCACTTTATTCGCTGTCATTGATTTTGCGAAGCGATGGAATCGCAAAATATTTATGGACTTCTCGTGCTTATCACCACCATATAGGGCGATAAGGAATTGCTCTCCCGCGCAAGTGAGAACCTCCGGATCGACCTTTTCTTGTTTGAATAATTCCACCGATGACCGTAGCTCTGGATTTTTCTCGAGAGTGTTAATGAACTTCGACTTGCCGATGTTATAGAAAGATGATGTCGTGTCGCAACCGCTAAAAGCGTGAATGAAAAGAATGTGCTCCAGAACTGACTTGTGTTTGAACTCGAAAGTATCGAAATTTTTGCCCAGAATATCGGAACCCTCGATTTACACTACGCACAGCAAAAACTCAACACGATACGATATACTAACTTGAGCGCGCTCGACGCTGAGCGTGGATTCACCGACTTTGCGGCGCGCTGGAGATCGTAATTTTTGTCCAACATAAAAAAATCCAAGAAGGAAATTGTAGGTCTGAATATGCTCTACAAGTTTGAATTCCACAATTTTTCATATTTATTAAGACCCAAAGAAAAAAAAAGGAAAAAACAAAAATTGTGTCCTAAATTTTTGACTTTATCGATCGATATCTCGATAACGATGCATGATACGCTAAAAATGATTCAGGCGTTATTGTAGAGCACAAAGAAAGCTACAAAAAGTGTCTTACAAAAATTTTCGAATCTCATCGGATAGCCGAGTTATTGCCGAAAAACAAATTTTAAGCGTTTTCCAAGATGGCGGCGAAAGCTCCTAGGAAAGCTTGGTCGACAATCTCAAGTTAAGCTTTTCTAGGTATCCCCTACAACATATTAAAAAATTAGAAGCGCAAATTCATTTTCTTTTATTTGCCTTTTTTTCGGACGAAATGACTGGACTAGTCGTGTTACATGTATTTAACGAAAAATTGAATGTGAATATGAGATTTTGTGAGGACTTAGATCGTTTGTTGCAGAACTGTCACACGGTTATATAAAGTGTGTGAAAAATTGGAAACGATTGCGAGTCGCCAAAAATCCTTTTTGGGGTTGTCTTAAAATATTAATAAGAAGGTTTGCGCAAAATTTCAGCTTGATCGGCGGGGGGGGGGGGCTTGTCAGAACCTTATCCCTTGATTTATCACCTCCCTGATAGAACGGCGTTTTTCGCAGAGGTACTCGAGCTAAGATTCACCATTATGAAGTGCTTCAGTCTCTAGGACACTTTTCCCAGTGCTTTCACCGAAGAGTTTCGACTCCTGTGCACGCTTCTTCCTGTTCGATCCAACACTCGCGGAATTCCGTCTTGGAAGATGCATCAATGAGATTTCCAAAGATTTCGATGAGTCAGTTCTCGTAGAATGTCGAAACTTGGCGTTATCGGATGTTACGGTATCAAGATTCCTGACAGTCTTGTAGTTCTCGCGTCTCTCAGGACTTTGTTCAGCACTGAAAGTTACAAGAGCTTTGTTCCAAAGTCCTTGAACGTCGGTGGTATTTTTTTCGTCTCGTCTTTTATCAGCAGAGACGCTTCGAGTTCTGTTAGTTCGACGATCGGGATTAGAGGGCATTCATAAGGAAGTACGAGAATTGAAAAAAGCTCGAAAAAGACCCACACGCGATAAATCGACGCGTGTGGGTCTTTCTTCCATTGTTCTGCGGAGAATAATGGAAGAACGAATCGTCCACGCGGATCGTCCATTCGTCGTATAGAAAGCTCTGCCCGGTAGAGATCGCGTAATGAAAAGAAAAAATCAGCCGAAGATTCCTTCTTTGAAAAGTAAAAAGAGGGCAGAGGGTTGATGGTCGGGAAATTACACACCCGTATACGCGAGGCTCAAACATATTTCATTGTAGCGAGACGTACGTTGGCTCGAGCTCGTTGAAAGGAATTCGAGGGCGCGTTCAATGGAACACGGTCGTGTTTCACGAAAAAGACACGAAAACCCGTTTTTTTTCTTTCTTTCCTTTCGGCCTCGCCGATTCGAGAAAAAACATCCCAATGGGCTGTATACGCTCGCTTTGCTTTTCTTCTCGACTTGCAGCAGCCTGGTTAATATTGCAGGAGCCATTGCTTTGTGGCCCCATCTATGTGTGGCATTCTCCGAAAGACACGCGCAGCAGCACACGTGGCGGCCATTGGCGGAATGACGGAGAGCTGGATCCGAAGAATCCTCCCCGACTACCCGAAAAAAAAATTCCACCCGTTTTCCTCCGGTCTTCGTCACTCTGGACAAAGAGGAGCAGAGTATCAAAGAGTATCCAATAAATGACGAAAAATCCAAGTGCCCGAAACGCATTGGACGGCCCAGGAATTCATCAGTTTTCAAACCACTGCACGATTATTGGACTTGCCGGGGACACTACGGAGGTCGAAGCCTCGATCGTGTTATTGCGGATGTGCGAACTCTTAATGCACAGTGTCCAATTCACGTGATTTAACGGGGTATCCCTCTTTGGAAGACCAAATTGAAGGGTCAGAATGATGAATTTCTTTTTCTAGCGACGCATTGGTTGCAATAAATTAATTTTTTCCCAGCATGTTATACACATGTTTGTGTTTACGATGTAATTTTTTTATTATGAGAGTATTGACATGCCGAGGTCGGAATTTTACACACAGTTAATACATATTTTTGCCAAGTTTGAGTTTTTTATTGAAAAATATTGATAAACCATGTAGTTATAATAATAACTTACGTATTAATAACAATAATAATAATAATAATAAGTAATACTAAAAATATAAGTAATAATAATATAAGTATTTATAATAATTGGAGCAAAGTGTCGCCATCGCTGCATGGACAATCCGTGTAGGCGGTGCTGGCAACCAGGGTGATCTGAAATAAAAATGAAAAAAATGTACTTTCGGCATAACAATAAAAGGTTTGGATAACCGGAAACTTCTTTGACCTTTCGAAAATGAGGAAAACGGCAAGGTATAGAATAAAGTTCGATTTTTTATAAACAAAAACAACTTTAATAATTTGTTATTAACAAATGGATAACCATTTTTTTAAATCATCCAGTCATGCGATGGAATATGTTATAAGTTATGTTCTATCGAAATATAAAGTGAATCGAACGGAAAAATTGTAAGACACGACTTACACCATTTCATGAAACATAGTTTCCAGACAAACGCAAAAGAGAAAAGGGTGAATCAGAGCGAGGGAGTTCATTGTAGCGCAGTAATCGACCTGACCCTGCAAAAAAATTCCCTCAAATCCGTCTTTGAATTCCCTCAAATCGGTTTTTGGGTTTTAACACAATCTCTGTTGCAATTTAAAGTTGAGACCCTCTGTTACAAAACCACGCAACGAAAACGCAGTACTTCCAAAATTTCGAGCTTGTGCAGACCCCCTTAAAAGAGCATTCATCTCTAACCGTAGTGGGATGCCGTTCTTTATTTCCGCCAAACAAAAATGGATCTCTTTTCCCGATCGCTCTTCAATGCAATGAGTAAAAAAATGTATCTGGTCAGATTTCACCGGCGATCAATTGAGGTCTTCGGATTCTAGTTTCCAATTGCTCGAAAGTCAGTTGGCAGCGTCGGCCCGACAATTAAATTGCAGCGAAGCACCGGTGGATGGAAAAATAAGCTTCGATATACGAAAACAACGATGTGTATCCAAACTCATGCATCACGCGTTATGTTTTTTTCGCCCTAACTTCCCGGCTTCAGCGTAGTATGAATTTGCAGTGTAATATACGCTGGGGTTGTAAAAATAACGCCGCCGTAGCCTCGAGCGTTATTTCGTTACGAGCACGGGAAGAGGCGGGGAGGGGATGGACATTATATAGAGGATTCTCTCCCATATGGCCTCGATGCGGAAACATGAACGCAGGCTTGCGTAGAGCAGAGGCGAGGGTGCAAGAGATGGGTTACACGGTTTAATTTCTGGAACAATACAGTTGCGCGCACGCGTTCCTCGTGGGGTTGTTGCACCCCCATAGATACGAGGAAGGTGTTTGATGAGAGAGACAGAGAGAGAGAGAACCGTACAAAGAGATAGAGAAAGAGTAAGGGACAGAAATAGAAAGAGAGAGAGAGAGAGAGAGAATGTGGTACTTCAGCGATACGTTCCACCCTTTATCTCCATAGAGGCTCGCAACGTTTTTATACTGCGCCACATCTCGGCCATTCCCTTCTGTCCTTTTTTATCCTCGTCGTCGAGACGTCGAACGCCTGGTGCACTTCGGCCTGCTTAAACTTTTTACGAGAACTCCCTAGCCGTCCCATGGGCGAGGAGGCCGCGAAAAAGGGGACCAACCGGGGCAAGGTGGAGGGAGGATCACAATGACCGGAAATACCCATAAGCCGTAGGAGTCCTCAAGGCGAATGATTGATGAAGCATGAATAAAAAGCTGTCGTAAAAGCGTTGACTTGTGATATTTTTGCGGTGATGATAACATCACTGGCCAAGTGGACACGTTGTAATTTACTTTGACAACCGCTGCGCCGTGATTACAGTCAGCGTTATCACTGCGCTCGAATCCAATATAGCCGCCCGTGTTCATCCACGTGTATAGTATTTGTAGAATGAACGTTACACAAATAGACACGAGTACGCTTATGTACTTATAGTACGTATGTCGACACGGGCTGCCTATATGTGCACGAGATTCGCGATAATCCGATCGGGTAAGCGCAGAGACTTCAATCAACGGCTTCCCCCCGTAGGCGCAAGCTCGATCCTTTGATCGGATCTCGATGCCTGAGAAAAGGTCGTGGGGATACCCTCAAAGGTGGCGAGTACTCTCCTCCTCGTGCCGTCGGCCTCAAAGTTAAATTGAAAGTGTCCTTCACAATGTACATGACACTTTGGGGGCTGCGCGAGTGGCAGGGCTGTAAGTTCCGAGGCGTGATATAAATAGAGAGAGGGATCCCTGAGGGCTGAAATAAAGAGTAAATAGCCGAAGGAACAACGCTCGGAGAGCGGGCGAAGAGGAGGGCGACAGTTGGAGGAAACGCCGGGACGAAACAACCGACGGGATGAAGGATGGACGAGATGGAGAAAGAGGGAGAGCAAGGGGGAGACAGGCAGGCAGAGTGAAGGGAAAGAAGCGAGATAGAGAAGACGAGGTTTTTAATAATCGCGTAGCTGAAGTTGGCTCACAAAGGCTTGGCGTACTCGAGAGGATCACCGAGATCGCGAGACAATTGCCACTTATATTTGTTCCACCATGTGAACAACATCGGAACGAAGTACTATCTTCCCGTAAATCATTGAAATTCTTCCTCAGTACATTCGCCACAGACCCGGCGCGATTAATTCGCATTGGAGCTCATCCGTGCATTAGTTCTTTCTCGTTAGTCCAATGGACTCTTGCTACCGATTGTTTGAAAATGACATACCATTCGTCCGGTAAAGAAATCCGCGGTAAGTTTTTGGAACTTTGCTAAGAAACTGTTGGACCGAATTACTCGAAGTTTTCAATGTCGATGTCTGATCACTAGCGGCCGGGTCCGCATCTTCCGGGTCTGCGTAGCTTTGAAGAAAAACGTCGACGACATCTAAAGGGGCTGGGAAATGAGCTTTAGATTGAGCTGATCGAACATCAGAGAAAAACTCGAACTGGCCGTGCCGCGAGACCACATTTTCAGACTCGAACGATTGCATTCGATAAAAACATCGCTGTCATAATTGGGATTAATTATGATAAAATACGTCGCAGGGCTGCTGCCTAGCAGTAGACGGCGACGTTGTGTCGGTCTAAACCGACAGAGAATTGATGCAACGCGGACTCACGGCGTCGAAATTCCTCAGCGTCCGTCATAGGGACGTCGTCAGCACAAGGGATTCAAATTAACGTGGAAGAATAACCAGTTCGCAAAATACTGTGAAATACTATCCAAACCCCCAACCCAAATCCACTTTGGATAGCACGCAGCGTAACAGCCGGAAATCCACAAAAACGCCATCAATTTATTAGCATCACACGATATCCCATTGCACGTCGATCGAGTTCCCCAATTATGAGATTCGTATCGACGTACTCAACGCTTTTACTGGAATAATAATAAAACTCACAACCGCGAGTATTGATTCGAAGAATGGAACTCGCTCATCAGAGTCTTCTACACGACGATGTTGAAGTTTACACCATTTCAATGCAACGAAAGTTATCTTTTTCTTTCATTTCCCAAATTTCCTTTAGCAGCTTCTCGATAGAAAAATCGGGCAAACATTTTCTAGGATTCTCATTTAGCGATCTACAACCGTAATCTGCAAAATATGATTTCTGATGATGATGAAAATAAGAAATTAAAAAGAATTTTCGTTGCGTTTAAACGATGCAAACTTGAAGCGCATTTTCTACGGCGACAATTGTAGGCGTAAGCGCAGAACCTCATAATAGAAGGCGTTCGATACGCAAATGCAGATTCGTTGGTATTTATTTTCATCCAAATCCAATTATTATAACGAAAAACTCAATCAACGTTAATCCCGAGAGTCTGCCACAGAAGAGAAGAAAAATCCGAAGTGATAGCGAGCCCATATCCTTTTATTTACTGCGATAGGTATATACCGTACAATGCTGGTACATGCAAAAGAGGAAAAAGGAAAGAGAAAAAGAGAAAAACTCGTAAAATCTGAACCCCCCGAACCCTCTCGACCGCCACCAAACGTTGATACCCAACATAGCTGTTACACCCCACGTAACTCAACGTCATACGTTGTGATTAGGTGTCGGAGGTTGTCGAGATTTAGTGGCAGTCATTATACCGCCCCCGTGATTTAATAGCGAGAGAGAGAGAGAGAGAGAGAGAGAGAGAGAGAGAGAGAGAGAGATAGAGAGAGAGAGAGAGAGAGATTGATTGATATATATATTTATGCCTTGGTTTGGAACCTTGAGGCAAGAGAGAGAGAGAGAGAGAGAGAGAGAGAGAGAGAGAGAGAGAGAGAGAGAGATAGAGAGAGAGAGAGAGAGAGAGAGAGAGAGAGAGAGAGGGCGATAGAGCAGTAAAAGCAAAGCTGTGTCACCTGATGCTCTACACAAGGGCACTACACAATGGGTGATACAAGTGAGGCGAACAGAGATACAATGATCCCCATAGAAGCACAAAAAAACACGTGGGCTGATAAAAGTCCCTATTTGACGTTTCGAGGCTGATTCAAATTTAATACTCACCCGACCCGATTAACCGTATAAATTCTACTACTCGCGTATTCAACGATTCTCATAAAAGCCAATTTGCTCAATCGATATTGATGCACCACACCTTCGCAGTAACAAATTGCTGCAAAATGCTTTTCGTCATCGTAGATCTGGAACAAAACCTATTCTAGGATCATTGCCATCAGTGCTGCCTATTTTTGTTCCTTGTGCATCAAACAATCGTGAGCAGGAACAAACAGCAATCGAACAGCCTGCTGGAACTTGCAATATTTCCATCATTCACACGAAAAACAATGCGGAAACGAGCACTGCCATTGATCACTGGTGAAAATGATCATTGGATCATTGGGTCTCGCAATAAAAAAACGCCAAAATGTGCATTCTCGTAAAAGATCATAAAAACATGAAGTATCTGATGAAGATTGTTATCCGATATTCTTCGCTGCATATGCATCCGCGATGTGTCCTTGATGCAAGTTCGCCCGATTGCGAAACAATGGAATACTATGTGGAGCAACGATATCGACTGGTGGCACGCGTCCGTGATCACCAATAGCCCAGAGTCAACAGGCTGGCGCAATCTCATGAATCGCCTGTGCATACCTCCGCGCTTCAACATCGAATGGATTCACACGACTATTTCGTCGATCGAAGCTCTCGTGTGTGCCTGTGTACAGATGTGCGATGAGAGCGTACGTGTCACACGTTACGTACGTTGCAGACAAACACGCGTATATGGAAGAGCCCTTCAGCTACGCTGATGATCGAACTGGATACAATCGAGAGTGCAGTACGAACAATGGGAATGGATTGTCAGCGTTCCCCTGTTACAACAAAGTGCATCGTTTGTAATAAGAGCGTCAGGAAGAGAGAGAGAGAGAGAGAGAGAGAGAGGGGGGGGAGGGTGAGGGTAGGATCGCAAAGCAACCCGATAGTTTCGAAGCGTTGTGGAACGAAATGGAAGCGTTTCAGTATCATTCGAGAAAAAAAATTACTCGTCATTGATAACTCCCACTCAACTCCACGGATTCCATTACACCGCGCTGATCGAAATTGATCCAACGATGAAAGTTTCAAGTACACATTTTTCTGACGTTCGCGCGAAAAATGTTATATGTGTATTCCGTTCAGAGGAACAGAAATTATTGATACAAGTGATGAGGACAACCATAATTACCAAAATATACAGGATGGTCTTAACGTTGTTGCGGGCCCAGGTCAAAAGGCTACTATCGAGCTGATTTTTTTTGTCGAAGTACATCACCCCTATGCTGATCATCCTGTGCAGTTTGGGTACGATCCACAGTGCTGTTTTTTAGAAATAAATTCGGGAACTCCATTAGCTCGGGGAAGCTATTCAAGTTTTTGATTATTCTCAGATTACAGGCAGCTTTGTCTCCTTGGCACACAATGTACTATTTGTTTTCGACAAAGGTCGAAGGCCTGATGTGCTCTTTCTTCCGAGGAACACTTTTGTTCCAAGGCCATTTTTTCGGCATTATCAAGGTCACTAGAGTGTTTTCATCCACGACAGCCGTCACATCTCTCAAAAGCGAAGTATCCCTTTGCCATCGTGTTCCTCTTCCTCCATCTCTTCAAATTCCATTATCCCCTTTTCGTTTCACAACTACATTGTGAAACGAAGAAAAAACAAGCGTGGACTTCCCATACGGTTCGGCGGATAATTCACTTGTCGTGTTTACGATCCACCGACCGGCAGTGAAAAAATGTATCTCGCACATCCTCCGCTAGATTAATGACCGTGCGCGGAAAAGGTAATTTCGAAAAAAAACGTCCTAAAAATATCGACGACCGAAAACCCGGATGATTCTCGCTGATGGTAGATTTTTTGTGCCTGTAAATCTCTCGTTATCGCCGAAGCGCGGAACGAACGAAGGAAAACTCAAGCGTAAATCAATTTTTCTCGACGAACAAAAAACCTTTCATCGAAAATATTCTTCCTCACACCCAAAATGATTTACTCTTATGGTATTTACGTGTGTTTGTGTGTGTGTGTGTGTGTGTGTGTGTGTGTGTGTGTGTGCGCGTGTGTGTGTGTGTGTGTGTGCGCATTCAATTTTCCTCGCTCCCTTTTTTGTACCGCAACATCAGAACTTAACCATCTGCTGCTACAACGTCTCCCTGCTTTTATATTCCATAATACACGTATATGTAACAACCGTAGGAGAGACAGAAAGGGAGGAAGAGAAAAATTGCTTCCTCAATTCGTTCAGCTTCTATCATTTTCTGCGGTTTTCCACTCTATGTTTCTCTCTCTCTCTCTCTCTCTCTCTATTTCTTTCTCTGTTCCTCTGTTTCCTTATCTGACGATCTTAACCACCTTCTCAAAAAGCCGTTTTCCCAACACCAGACACCTCCTCCGCATCAATTTTTTTTTCGTCGAGACTTTCCGTCTCCGAAGGGAGACTTGATATTCGGTTCTCTCGTCCATGCTCTCGTTTTCTCGATATTTCTGCAGTTCCTAATACGAAAAACGTAACGATACGATGAGATCTGGGGAGAAGATAAGGCACGGTGGTAAGTAGAAAATTTTTGCAGCTCGTCTGGCTTTTTTTGCCAGGCGATCGAGTATATGAAATTGTACATGTGGAGAAAGGACATCATCCGGGTGATCACGTAGCGGGTTGGATGAGGATAAGAAGTGCCCAGATGTCTTCATCGTTTCCTCTCCTAGAAACGACAATTTTCTTCCGCTGTTACCCATCCGATGTGCGAGAGAATTTTTTACAGTCCCGTTGCTTGTGTATGTGCGGATCAATTGGGAAGGGTTTGGTCAAAAAGTACACTGACAATGAGAGAAATGTCGGGTGTTGTCTTGGTCATCCTCCTATGTAGGTGACATTTTGTACAGATCCTTTTTTCGTACTATAAGTCACTGCCCTAATGGATTTTTGGCACATGACAATAGTTTTGTACCATAGAATAGATGTTTACGATGTTTAATGATAGAACCTGCTAAGTGCGCAGTGTGCCATAGAACCATTTTGTACCATAGAATACATTTTTACGATGTTTAATGATAGGACCTGCTAAGTGCGTAATGTGTGCCCTACAAGAACAGAAGGTGAACCACAAGTAGAAGTATTGAACTGATATCCCATTTTTGCAATACAACAAACATACTAGGTATGTAACTAGCTATGCAGCACGCTGTGAGACACGTATGGTCTTCGAAACTACTAAGCCGGGGTTGCTCCGGCCACAAATGATATACGTATCCACTGTAAGTAAGCATTACCATAATATTTTCGAATCATCACTTTTCATAAGCTCCTCCAATAAATTATTCTCGACAAAACCTTAATGTTAGCCACATGAATTGTTCAAACTCGAAAATAATAGTAGGGTAAGGTAGTAGGGTAAACCACTGAGTTCCAAAGCGGTGAAATACACAAACAAATACATTTTACGAATCAGTTTTTGCTTTAATTGAATATTTAATTAGAATTACATTTAATTAGAATATCTGGCATTGTAATTAAATGTTGAGCGATAATTAGGAATCTTCACTTTTTTAAATAACAAACTAAAAACTACAAATCCGGATGTGCGAACTTTTAGGTATACGGGTGTTTAAAAATACACACGGCGGTCGATAAATGTACGTAAACATCAATCGATGCATGAATCGCAAAGAAGGTTGCCCACATTTGTATGAGCAGTGCAGTTTCCATGACACCAAACCTTACACTTCAAACACTCGATCTTGGTCCTTGATACTGCTTCTGCGTATCCTTTGTACACTTGTAAAAAAATATATACTATATATATAAAATATTTCTCATGAAGAAACTCCAAGCGAACCATCCGAGAAAAAAATTCAGTGCTCTTATGGACTGGGATTCGAACGCCGGAACCTATCGATTGCCGGTCAACTGGTCTGACCACTGAGCTACGCCAGCCCGCTTACCTCACCTTTCTCTGAGGGTCTCGATATTCGTAACGCAACCTTACCATATTTATGTATGTATATATATGTATATATATCATATACTATATATACTGTATATCTTTTTTAATATAAAAATTTATAAATATATACTTCCTTGGATACTTTGTATACTTGTAAAAAAAAAATAACAAAAGTCATATCAAAGTTCGCGCGTACTAAGCAGTGCGTAGTCTTATATGCCCTGCACATTTTAAACAAACATGACTATTACTGCCATTTATTGATGAGACGCGAAGTTACATTCATTTTAAACAATAACCTTAGTAAACCGGCGTACGAAATTAGCAGTTATTTTTTAAGAAAGTAAATTGTGTTTCGTGTTTGTAATGCTTTGAAAATGTGCATCCTAAACTTCGAACTTACCTAGCCTCTCCGTTTTATTCCACTTTGGATTTTTTTGGTCATAAACCCTTTTAGGCGGTCTAAACGCAACAGAAGTTAACTTCAATTAGCAAACCGTTTCGTCAGTAGCGTAACTGCGTACTCTCATCACCCGCGTACTCCACCACCATGTTTGACTGAAAAAAATCTATCGTACAGTTTACAAATTTAGTATTTGTTCGCCGATTTAGCGATAGCGCTGAATTACCCATATCTATATTGTCAAGCCTTTAACATTAGTTAATAATTATTTAGGGTATACTCGATAGTCAAACACGTCACCAAAATCACATGTTCAGATATACTTTTCGCTTATACTTGTGTTAACCATATTACGATTGCGTTGTCAATAAACTATAGCGAATTTTACCATCCCCCATCATTATGGGCAATTTTTGAAAATACCCTGGCTTTATATTTTATGAGTAGAATTCGTTGTGGCGAATTTTTCCGTTTATTTTTTCGTTCCCTTTGTTATGTTTCATTTGCAATCGTATCGTTGTACGACGTTGCACGAGTAAATGCGATGCATTATCGAAGCTTTCGCATATTAAATTTCCGGCCCGCGCTCGCGCTGTCGAGGGAACGCATCAAATTGAATAATATTTCCTATTCTAATAATAAACTTATGTTTACTCACGACGCAGTTTCAACCCTCTCCACTTTTAACTTTCTCCCTCTCTCTTTCTCCCTCTGGCTTCTCGGTTGTAATTTCATTAATATTCCCGCTGCTCGTATCAGGTTAGCCATTACGAAAGCCGATAATGGAACTACATATTTAACGTTGGATCAGCGCTACGATGGGGTCGTGAGAGATACTTTAAAAAATGGAACGGAAAAATAAACGGTACAACATCTCTGTGCCGCAATACGGACTTTCATAACAATTATATTATAAATATACCGTATCCTTGATTTTCATATGACCGCGAGAATGAAGAGAGAAGATGACTCCTCTCTCGTTCCTTCTCGGTGGGGGTGGAATCGTTAATTACTTTCTTCGTATAATAGTTAAGGTTCCTGAGGGTGAAACAAAAAATCAGCAAGCAGAGGTGTGCACAGAGAAATTCAGATACGCTGCGGCTGCTTCCTGATACCCTCAGGCCCCGAGGCCGAAAAAAAAAATACCGAGACCAAGAGAGAGACGGAGAGAAAGTATGTATAATGGATTTGACTATAAATATGAATTTCCGCGAGTTGCATTTAATTATTTTTGGCTCAGGCTTTTTTCCACCGCATTCGTTATCTCTCTGCCAGGAGGGTCTCTGCAATTTTTTCCTCTTTTTCATCTTCCTCTCTATCTCTATTTCTCTCCCTCTGTCTCCTTCTCTTTTCTTCTTTCCGGCACACTTTGTGTTTGCTCTTTTTTTTGCCCCATCTCGTGTCTCGTGTGACCCCGCTGCTGTTTGCCTTCGGGGTTAATGAAAACGTCACAAAGATTTGTACGAATCTACGTGGCTGCGGGATTCGTGAAAATTCGCGCCCCCTTTGCGCGATAATACACGTAAGCGACAGAGACTACAATTTTTTTAATTGGGAAAAAATGTCGTAATCTTCACACAGGCCGAGTTACGCAACCTTTGCATTAAAAATAAAACTCGTTCGTACTAATGATTAATGAGGCCATTAGAATTGTAACATGGTCCGAAAATGTGTGAATTAAAAAAAAATGAAAAATCTCTCCGACCGCTACATGACGTTTTGGTTAAAGATGAACGTTCACCTTGAGTATGAACTTCGTTCACCTGAATTATTAATAAGATCATGAACGTTGTGATGTTATGCGAAACTGTGTCAATTGAAAGAGACCTGGAAACTCTCTTCGAAAGCTTACATCATTTTTACATAAAACATGAACGTTGGCATTAAAAACCAAGCACAAAAGTGATGATTTTCAGCGTGAGTCCCAAAAATTTTTTAAATTAGAAAATCTTCTAATTCGAACATTATTCTTATTGTTGCTCTTTACTGTTTTTATCGACTAACCATGAACACGATTATTATTTCAAAAATCGTTCTCCAAATTCAACTAGGTGACTAGAATCGACTTGCCTTATACCGATTTTCCGTTGCAGAGATGCAAGTCCACAACGGGGTGACTGATATTGGAGAAGCTTTTTCAAAAGTCCCGGAGATGCTCCAGTTTCTAGCCTAATTCCCGCAAAAGGATATATATATATGTGTGTGTGTGTGTGTGTGTGTGTGTGTGTACAATTCACAAGGGAAATTGTCTCTTTTCCCTCGCAACGTCAGGCGCATTTTCTCAACCCCTTTGCACTTTGAAAGAAGCTTTGCAGCGAAAAAAAACGTGAGTTCGCACAGTCCCGTTGACTTGGCGCGATAGCGAAGGGTGGAGTAAGAGAGACGAAGAGGAAGATAGGATATAGGTTTTCCGACTAGCTTTGTCCGGCCAGAAGGAAACCTAATACGGTGCTAGGGATGTTACCGAACTGCAGAGAAGCTTTTGAGGCTCCAGGGCCTGACGCTCTTGCACATTTCCTTCGTTGGCTTCATCCACGATATAACTTTGATCAGGGCCGACCATCCTCGTAGCCACCAGTTTTATTAGACGTTCTCCGTCGCCGTACCTTACACTTTTGCCTCTCCGCTGAACAATTTGATACACTTTTGCCTCTGAACTGAACAATAAAATGGCACATTCCGGAGCAATCGATTGCCAGTGCGGTCGACGAAGACATCAGACGCTCGTGCTCGTATCTCAAATCGTTAATCGTGTTCACGTCTGTTCCGGATTGGCTATAGGGACGAAAGTTCCTTCCGAAAAGCCACTTTGTGTGATACTGGAAAATTAGATGCACATAATTGTGACGCCGTTTTTGGTGACGATGATAAATAAATAAATATCGACGACAGTATTATAAATAAGGATGTTTTTATTTATAATACTTTCGTCGATATTTATTTATTTATTATATTATAGCGTATAGGTATGTGGATTTTTTTTTTGAAATTCTGTCGTAATCCGTGAATTATATCGAAATTACGTTATTCGAAGTTCTTCCTCGGGTACAGCAGGTTTGGCCCGATTCCCGAGAATTATAACGAAATATAAAGTACATCAGCGCGAAAGAGTGCCGAAAGGACGAGAACAATATTGCGGATGAGGGAGTTCGAGAGCCAGTGTGAGCACGGAGGCCAGTTTTCGCTTGGCTCTGCTCCATAATTTTATTGTTTTATCTTCCGTGTTTACGAGAGACACACGACGCACGTAACAAAAATCTCTGTTACTGCGGTACGAGAGCACTTCCGGCTGCCCCCTCGCCCGTCGTTTTAATATTATTTTTAGGGGCGAACGCGACAAAATAGTTTATTGAAATTCATGCGACTGCAAAATGTAATTTCATGTTTATCCTGTGGAAGTTTGTTCGCGCTTGTAATTAATACGAGCTGTTGATAGTTTTTATCAAGAGATCCTCGTTGGATGCATAACTGTCTTCGTGGGATGGGAGTGCCAAAGAAGTGTCTTTCACGATGCGAGGACAGCTTTATTCATCGGGCTTCAATTTGGCAGGAAATTGGTATTTTCACTTTCGCTCGAGATGCCATTTTTTCACTCGTACTTGGCTCACAATCAGCGAAACTTGAAACTCCAAGTTTTTAGGTGAACTTGACAGTGTCGTATTCGAGAAACCCAGACGCGATGTGTTTAGTTAAGGGCTAACACCACTGTAGAATTTTCAAAAGAATGATTTCTTTTAAATTGGCTTAAGAGATACTTTGAACCATCGAGATTAAGGGGGGAGTTTGGTACCTGTAAAACAACGGTCCGCAGAATGTCTCCAGCGTCACTATATTGTATAATTTTATAATATCATTTTTTTATTCACTTGAAGACATGACTAATAACATCCTTGGATAGTATTATCCTCTAACTTGTCCTTCCACCAAAAAAAACCGCGAAAAATCACTTATTTTTAGACGTTTACAGTGGTGTAAGCCCTTAAGGATTTATCACACGAAACTATTATTAACAAACAATTTGATCGGCTTCGATTTCAAGGCATTGCGTTTTGACAACAATCGGGAACAAAATTAGCCACATCGAAGATGTTACAAGCATTGATTCTCATGTCAGTCATCTTAAAATACGAAAAATCAAAAGATTGCTTGAATTAAGGGTTCAAGGGATAACCAGCAAACTTTTTCTTCTTACGTAATTAATTTTACTGTACTCTTGCTAAACGTTTTCAGGATTTTCTTCTTTTATTAAATTCTTCCTTCCGGGACTTTAAATAATACGGAAGCAGGCATAAAAAAGGAGAGTAATACAAAAAAATCAAACCAATTGGAAAAAATCAATATATCGATTTCAAACAGAAAAAAAATGTTTCCTGATTATAAATTCTATTTTATTTTGCTTAAGTATTTTGTTCGCAACTTTTCAAAATTGTTGTGATTTAAAATCAATTCACATTATCATATCTTCAGCGTAGCTGTTTTTTTTGCAAAATCACTACGTCACGCGAAACTGTTGACAAGTATTTTGTTATGAGCAATGCTTTTCCTCAACTTTTCCATTCGGCGACTTCGTCTACAGCCACAAAAACTTTATTCAGTGTACGCCAAGCGTTCGTTCTTTTTTTTCCAGCCGAAAAAAAACACTCGAAAGCCACGACGCAAGGGTAGAAACTTGGGGTGCAAAGGGCGAGGAAAGAAGAAGCAAGGGAGTAGTTGTATACAACGTGACGAGACAGTAAGACGGTGAAGGCGCTTGTACGAATGGCTGACCCGACGATGGACCACTCCACTCGTGCACAACTATTCCTATATGCTAACGCGCTCTCTGCGCCAAGTACCCACTCCAGCCTCTGATCTCGTCCGCCCTTTCTCTCCCTCTCTCTCTCTCCCTCTGTTTATTTCTCTTTCTCTCACTCACTTCCTCTTTTCTTTTCGTTTCTTCCAACGGATTTCTCGGTTCTTTTCTTTTCTCTTCTTTCGATTTTACGGTTGTTGGAATTTGTATTTTTCTTTCGACGGTAACTCGTCTACTCTCAGCGTACTGAGTAACGGTTACTTCTAGGGTTGTTTTTTTTGTCGCCATATACAGTGAAAGAAAAAAAACGATTGCTGGAAGAAAATAACAAAATTTATCCTGCTAACCTTTTATCTGATTTTCTAATTACTTTCGATAGGAAAATCAAATGACAGTAACCTTTCTTTTGATTTTTAAGGAACCTTGTCTTTTATCTGGGCCTTGAAACATTTGATTTGATTTTCTAGCAAACTTTCCTTGTGTTTTGATCTACGGAACGTTTATTTGATTTTCAATGAAGCGGGATATTTTTTCCAGGCTCGGTAACTTTCTATTTCGATTTCAATAAATCACTACCCGACGATGATAAAAATTGAAACATGCCAAACAAAATCTGTTCACCACACCTCAGTTATCAAAGTATACGGAAGGGTCCGCGGAAATACAAAATTCCTGGATAATGGGCCCGATTGTTGTGCTTTGCCCTAAGCGCGTCCATTATTCTATGCTGCTAATCCTCACGGTTTATTTTACTCGGATATATCGACCAGTAGATGTGTGACTTACTCAGGGTCCTTTTACAGGTATTCCATTTGTTCGAATCAAATGAAACATTCACCCAGATCCAAAACATTTGTATGGGGAGTGAAGCCTAAACCCAATCGTATCGAAGAGTAAATCCACTGTAATCGTTCCTTCAAGACTACCAACAGTCTGACGGTTAGACTCGAAGTCAAGACTTGACCCAAATCACATTTCGTGGCTCCAACGAAAGCCGAATGCACTACATTTGACTGACTCGCTAAAATTTCTCTCCCCGGTGTACACGTTCAACTGACCAGCAGAGGAACACCCGGCGCGTTCGCTGACAGCCTCGCGGATCGGTTCAGGAATGATGACAGGGGGTAGCCTAAACGTTAGACTGGGTCACCGTTCATTTGGCTTTGTCTGAAATTCCACTTCCATAAAAGCTTAACACTTTCATCAGAAGTATAAACGTACGTCTGTAGACTCGTTGGTTTGGACGCTACATTTCGATATGGTGTCCGTTGAACTGGTTGATTCCCAATCCTTTTCGAGTTTCGATAACCCAGCGAAGCTTCAAGTCGAACGCGAATCCACATGAGCAGCTGCAGTCAGAAGGGCGCTTCAACTGCGTCAAATCATTGACTGTGAGCCTCTGTAGGGTTGAGGTCGCAATGTACGAGCTGCAGCAAAGGGAATGATTGATCGGAGTAGTCAAGGGCATCGTATGCACTTAGCTGCACACACAAACACACGAGCAGTTGCTCTCACGAGGCATTTTCGTCGGAATATTGATGTTGACTGGCTATGTAGGATGACGTGTACGCGTGTTGGTCGTGCAAGTTCACGAAAGTGGAGCTGTAAGGCAAACTAGGATCGTACAACGTCGGGCGAGTCAGGATAATGCTGGTGGAGGAGCTTAAACGACTTTCCTTCTGGTCCTTTCCCTCGGGATACCAGAGATACATCCGCAGCTCATAATCATAAAGGTGTATCGAGTGATCGTAGGGTCGTTGGCGGCTACGCCCTTCTAGCTTTCGAGCCATCATTGTGCATACATAGAGCAAGTGAGAGCGAGAGGGCTATAGAGAGAGAGAGAGAGACAGAGAGAGACAGAGAAGAGTGAAGCAAACGAATCGATCCCACGCTCCGAGGAAGTGGAGCTTCTGGGCGCCCTCTCATGGTTGCCTCCCGGAATACTCGCGACCGTAAAAACTCTATCTCGCGAGCTTCGCCGAGCGTAAACTTCTGTAATCCATCTATAAAATCCAACGAGTTAGAGCGGGATCGGGACGGGGAAAAGAGGCTAAGGGAGAGCGTCTGAGGGCGTAAAGGGACGAAAGAGAGGGACAGAGAACACGAATAGATTGTAGGGGAAAGAGACTCACGGGAAAAGCGGAAAATAGAGTCAGGAGAAATCGTAGAAATGCGTTAGTTGAAGGGAAGAACGATCTGCGCTGGTTAATACAGTTTATACTCGTTTATACGATCGATATTACGAAGAGCGAAGCACACACATACTCGTGTGCCCACTGTCTCTGGAACCTCGGTTTTTTTCTTGGATTGTTAACAGAAGATTGGATAAGTTGGGATTATCGTATGACTATGGGGGGAAGAAGAGGCTAAAAAGCCGTTGTACCTAACCCTGGGGACAGTGTGCTCTTCATTCCAGACTAGGTGTGCACTTCTCTGCCTCTCTCTCTCTCTCTCTCTCTCTCTCTCTCTCTCTCTCTCTCTCTCTCTCTCTTCTATTCGTATCCCCCCATACTCCACCTCCACCCGAGGGTCGTTTTTTTTTCTTTTTCTCGTCCAATTTCAAAACTAGTTGGCTCCTTCAACGATTCTGCACTCCTACCAAACGATCCACGCGTACATGTGGCCAATTCCGACGTGAGTTGCCCCGAAGATATATATTCGGATACTCCGGGGACATCTCGCAAATACATTTTCAGCTCCAATCTCTGATACCGCGCATCCCTTCGTTTTGCCGAGCCACGGGGGAGGTACAAGGGAGGGATTTTCTTATCGAAAAACCCGTGGCAAAACGGATTACCATATATGACTGGGAAAGTGAGCATTGGTCAGGCAAGTTTTGTGCGGACGAACGCAACACTTGCTCACACCTTCGAATCGCCGAGACTTCGAGGAGAAACGCAGGATCTGAACATCGATCGAATTTGCGACGCGGGTTGATGTATTCGCGATGAAAAATTGTGTCCTGCGTAAAGCGACTCGTTGAGATACTTCGGAGGGTTGAACTTCTATCCCCGGAGGGCTTTCGCGAACACTTTGCTGGCCATTTTTGTCTATCTGCAGTTCGGAGATGCCTTTGAGGTACAGGGTGGTGAAATGTCGGTCCATAAAAACCGTTTTGGTCACCATGAATACCGGAGTACCCCTTTGATCGAAGATTTTAGCTTTTTTATTGGGGAAGCTTTTTATTTGTTTAACTTCGCGAAAAATTCTTGAGAGGGTCAACACTCTACGGAGTATGAATCTTTCTAAATTTATTTTACCCACAGCTACTCTGATTTATGTTTACTTATGTTGATTAATCGTATTATCGATGATAATGTGCCAAATGTTGTGGTAAATGATGAATTTATTGCCCATAAACAAATAAAAACTGAAAAATTAGGTTGTCAATGACTCGGTCGTAGTCTTCATAATAATAATATTAACATGTCTACCTAAAAGGCGGATTAAAACCACATATCGAAAAGTCAGCCGGAAACCTATTAAAATAGGCTTGAATTACCTCAGCAGAATTAACATGATAGGCATAATATAATTATACATATTATTGATACGTGATAAATGATAAAACTCCATGAATAATTGTTTGTATATTTTGTAGCGGCTTCTATTCAAAATAATTGCAAAACATAGCTAGGTTATGTTCGCCGAATGCATCAGCTGTTACTCGCGACGTTGGTAAGCTGTAGGTGCTATTTCCTCGTTCTGACCATTTTCAACCGGAAATGAAAACTTGTAATACAGTCCTTTAACTACACGGTGAAGATTGATTTTCTGATTGTTTACAATATCTATTATATCTAATCTATCGAATTTCAGTTTCCCAACAGGTTTAGTCGGATACGTGAGCAGGAAGACCATGATCACCGCACTTCCGGTTGACCGTCTCCATAAAACGACGTGCTTCAGTAACCCAAAGTGTTTGGCTTTGCGATCTTATTGCGAAAAAACTAAACGGTCAAAATAGCTCAAATCTTGGCGATAGGCGCATAAAGAATTCGTCAGAATCATATAAAAGTTTCAAATCGAAACATGGATTCGTAGTAATGATCGTACCTCCTTAAATGGCTAGATATCTTTCCTTTTTTCTTATATGGCTAGCATTGATGGCTAGTGGGCTACTTAACTTCACCATAATGGTTTGAGGATTTTGAATCACGAAAAATGTCGACTTTTCAAACAGCAAATCAAAACATCCCCTTTCGCTATTTTCGAAATACACGGTCATTTTTTCGTTCCTAAACGAGTAGAGTCCTCTTTTCTTGTCGCGTTCGCAGCTACGTCGATGCGGAGAAGCCACCATTGAAGAAGCCGTTAGGTCAAAGAGATATAACTGCCAATGGGATAAAAGAACGAGGCAATGTGCGGGTGTGTCAACGCGAGTCAATGTGTCTAATCACCGTATGTTCCTTTTATCAAGAATCGATAGGAAATTGCCGCCAGCAGATGAATTTTTTTCACGACATTTGGCGGTGGACACCCTCTAGCTTAAACGCACCATCCAAAATTTCAGAACCGAACGGGTCATTCAAGTTAACAATAAATACGAGTCGTTGACGATCGTTGATCTTCGAAATAATTTTTTTAAACAACGTGGCGAACAATTGAACCTCGAGCATACAAAATATATGAAAAAGGCGTCATTTTAACGTAACTATCAAAAAATGCAGATCGATTTTTTAAAAGTGAGATCGTCAACGACCTCTAAATGTTTATCGTCGTGTCTCCTGTAAATTTGGAATCAATCCATCAAGCGGTTCTCGAGATATCATGTCCGTCGACTTTGAAAACAGTGTTTCGAGAAAAACGCGTTTGAAGATTGAAGTATGGTGCTGCTACAGCTCGCCCGGCTGACTGAAGCTGTAGCTCATTCAATTTTAGGAATATTTCAGGAATATATTTTAGGAATAAAAATATTTTTGAAAAATGCAATCTTCTGACCCACCTATGTAGATGTAGCCCGTTGAATAGAAGAAATGATTGTTTGCCGCGAAGGCACACCGTAAATTGATCGCGTTACATGCTCGGATGAGCAGCGTTGAGGATGTTGCCGAAGTTAGCCCATAGGAGAGAAGCGTGCCCAAGGCTCAAGCGATGAGCTTCTGTTGCTCAGGGCTGTGCGAAGGGCAATCGAGTATCGATTCCTTATTCTCGGGTCTTTGACGACCTCGGCTCCTCGTATCTCAACGGAGCACTCGCGCTCTCTAAAAGCTCACTAGGTTTGCAGGAAACGCCTGCATCTAACTCCGGAATCTTACAGCAGCATTTCGAATCTCTCACCCTCGACTCCGATTCACCGGTCGACCGTGAGGTCGTGCGGGTGGACGTGCGCGCACCCACATTGCGGCAACGAACAAATTGACTCAGTTGAAGTTGGCCCAATCGGCTTCTGCGAAACTGCTGGAAGGATCTGGGCTGAGGGTTTTAAGCCTGCGATGTCATCCGCACCTGCTGCCCCCGCGCCTACTCCGATGGGAGCTCAGCGAAAGTGGGTGCGAGGGAAAGCTCGACTGGCAAACATACGGCCGTATAATCGGCACGATAGTCATCCTGACCAACAGTAATTGGCTCATACTTGGATAGGTGATCGCTGGGCTTACAGGCCTGGGCTCTGACTGCCCGGTACAGTTGGACCGAGCATTCGATGATAACGCAACCGTCATGCCGTTGGATGTGGCCTGTAGTGGCACAGATTACTCGTACTTTCCCTATGCCCTCGTGCGGAATCGAAGGTCAAAAGGTCACAGGCAAAGGAAAAAGGTCACACGCACCGAAATGGGCGCAATAGCAAGTGGGGAATAAAAGGCAAAAGGACTTCATCCTAAAAGCCCCAGAAGGCATATGAGTCAAAAGCCCAAATAGGCATATGAGTCTTCTAAAACCTATATAGTGATCCAACTTTCCTTCTCGCGTTTCTTCACGCCTTATCATCGTCCCGATCATCGTAAAGCTCTGAATGGTATCCGCAAGTGCGTCTAACTAGCAGTATTGCTCTCCTCTGTGCTAAGGTGGGGAAGATTCTCCCAACGGCAACCCTGGGGATTTTGCCATCATCCCTGGGGATGATGCCCCGAGAGGCGATCACCTCGTGAGCAATCGCCCCAGGAGCTTGGAGTGCCCAAGTGCACTTAAAAAAGCTGTTCATCTCCACCCGGACCTACCTGGTTCTTCCGGTAATTGCATCTTCTTTATATGCTTACGAGTAAGAACGTTAAAAAAGTTTATCCCTTCGGTTGTCGAGACGCATAGGCACTCGGAATTCACTGCGGTAGTTCCACGTTTATCGATATCGATCGAGAGTGCAGTTTGACTGCATCATTTCCATCATTGCCTATACACGACGTTTTTTAAACGGTTATTTTATTGAATGACATCACAGTTGAACTGCAGATGGAAAGTACGCGATGTGCTCAAATCCCTTTGCCGATACAACAAGGCTCGGTCGTTCCATTCGCATTCCACTTCATGGGTACGAATATGGAGTGCTATTGAGATGATGAATGTGTTCTCGCTGCTTTTTAGTGAAAATTAATGTTGTCTTGGCGCGAAAAATCATTCCTCATGCTTTCAACCGTTTCGAAACTGATGTGTGATAAACTTCTAATGATTCTGCAAGTTCAGCTAACGTCTGACATGAGTCTTCATGAAGTAATGCCTCCAACTCAGAACACCAAATAATTATTTTTGAAGCATCTAAACGAATCTCTGCATGTTGTTTCCGAGAGAGCACGGTCGCCGTAAGACTCAACAAGAATTCTGTGTGCTTCAGCTGCAGACTTTTTTTTAAATTTGATGTCATATTTCGTGCAGGAACAGAGAATTTTTGGGGAGATCCACTGCACTACTTTTAGTGCAGTGAAATTCCTCGAAAATACTCTTATTTGGCATGAAATTTGACATGTTCGACATTATGAAAAAAGGGTTGTTTACAGTTCGGTGAAATGGTATACACTGAATTTCAAGCCTGCTTATAGTACCTGCTTCTTTATAGATGCGTTACCATCATAAGCTACACGCACGCAGTTCTGGTAACGCTGTCTGTTGGAAAACAGCAAGAACTTATTCAACGTCCTAACATATTGATTATTGTCAAGAGTAATGGAAGAGTACGTTTGAGGGAAAAAACGTACTCTATACACCCTATCGATTCACCTGACATGACAAC
Source organism: Ophion costatus (assembly GCA_951751655.1). Classification (NCBI taxonomy): domain Eukaryota; kingdom Metazoa; phylum Arthropoda; class Insecta; order Hymenoptera; family Ichneumonidae; genus Ophion; species Ophion costatus. Next base: position 21,554,291 of record OX632363.1, read on the forward strand.
GAGGATCCGCGGTAGTGTTCATTCTGTGTGTCCGGATATAAAATCGAAAGTACCGTATAAAAATCGTATCCGGAAGGGCTGACGAACCCAACGATCCCGGGAGCCTGGAACGTGATAAGGAACTTCAAGGGTGAATTCGTTACGATTTACGTGGGAATGTTCAGATAGGATATCTCGATACAAGTTGGAGAACGTGGAATTACAAACGAACCCGAAGAGGTATATGGTTTCAGCCGCCATCTCTACTCTACTCCTCATCCGCGTATATATTACTCTACGGTGTATATAGATATACAGGATGACGATTGTAAAGTTACCTGCGACTTGGGAAAGTATGGTTTTTAATGAATTTTCAAACCCACTTCGAAAAAAAATGTGGCGTGCTTTTGTGACAAATGGTATTTGCCAGAAAAAATTGAGTATCCTGGACAAATGATTATGATTCCATTTTGAGTACAAAATGACAGTAATAAAATTCTGAATACGAAACACTGGGGAAAAACTTTCTTTGAGCATCCCGTCATCGAGAAGAAAAAAGATCAAAGATGCATTTTAAAGTGAATAAATGGAACTCAACTACGCTAAAAATGTTTTTTAGAAGTGCTTCGCATTCCTAATTTAATCATCTTCATTCTGCTGAACTTAAAATGGAGTATTGATTTTTCCCAGAATGTTCAATTTTTTCTGGTCACTACTACTCATCACAAAAATACGTTACATTCTTCCCAAAGAGGACTGGAAAAACCATTCGACATCACATTCTTCTTAGTCACAGGACGTCCGCGCCAGACCCTTGAAAAGCGCGTGGTCATCTTATAACTGTCACCTTGTATACGTGCGGAAATTTCACTTTGGACCCGACATACGTACCTGATGTTAATTACCAGCCCATCTGGTCGTTTTGAGGACGATCGTCAAGATGTTTCTAAATGAAACCTTGGTTTTGGGATAAGGTTGGTCCTTGGAATAACATTCGTATAAATATGTTCACGTTTGTCCGAATGTAATTACGAAGAGATTGGGCTTTACACAACATTGAGTGTGGGGACAAACGGCTGCTATGAGGACGGTCCTCGAGGCCGAAGGTCTTCAAAATCAACTGTCCGGTACATATATATAAACCTCGAGCAAATGCAATTACTTCCCGTCGGGCCCGGGAAAACGTTCACCCGCGAAAGCGCTGGGTATGCATAATTTAGTGGCATAAATTAATACGTTCGTGGAAATCTCGGGACATCTCTCCTCCAAACACATCCTGCACCTCTCTTTCTCTCTCGGCTCCGGTCGTACATGCACGTGCACCTCACGCTCGAATATATATATATATATATATATATATATATATATATATAGAGAGAGAGAGAGAGAGAGAGAGAGAGAGAGAGAGAGAGAGAGAGAGAGAACTTCGTACATAGGTATATACACACACACACACACACACACACACACACACACACACACACACACACACAAACACATATACCGTGACGTATGCATACATATTTCCTTTTCTCTCCAGCGTCAGCTCGCACAATTAGACGGAGATTAATTAAACCGAATTCAACATTTCGTCGCGCGGCAACGTAGGCTGCGCGCGAGAAGGGCTGGAATGGAGAGGAGGGATGAGCAAGGGATGATAAAAGGGAGAGGCAGTCAACCGATTGCCACGAGAGCGTTGCGCTCGAGGGAACAGCATCACAAGAGCTACAACTACGTATACGTTCGTGCAAAGGAACCCAAATCGAATTATCTGACGCATTAACGAGTCATCGCCTTCGAATTCACTTGGTCGTGTAATTTGCGTGCCGATTCACCCCCAATACCCTGAATGCGTCTTACCTTGAGCTCGTTCAAAATCCAAATCGCTTTTTGAACATGTACTTATACACAGACGAATGAGATATCGTACTTTCTCATAAGGAGTGATGATAGCTTAGGAAATAGCATTCGGATCGTTTTCATGAGGATTTTTTTTTTTTTTTGTATCTTGGAAGACATGTCGGCGACGAATGGTTTTTTTTCCATAACTTACCGGTAATACGAAATTACGAGAAAAGAAGTTATCTCCTGTGTTGGCCGAGACGACTTTTGTATCGATCCCCAATCTACAGCTTTGAATTTATGGTCCATACGAATGAGGAATCACAAATTCATCCCTCAACCCTTCTCGAGGTCGTTTTACTTCGGGCCTTTATCGTTCCTCCCTTCCTCGCGATCCCTTGGGGGTTATGTTATTTTACTCTATTCAAACTTTTTTTTCGATTTCACTGTACAATACGAGAGATTCTTCGTCGGGCGATCAGCGATGCCAACAGGGTACCGAATAAAATTGATTCCTTCGATAGAATCCTCATTCCTGGGTATATGTATTCGTCGGACTGATACACGTGCAATGCCCGTTTTCGTTCCCTCCCCTCGTTTTGTCTCTCTCAATTCCGTCCGGAGATCCGAAAAGTATGGCTACTTGTATTGTCAATCTTTTCACGTTTCTGCCCCGTATCACCCGGCTGCACGCACAGGGTGACCAGATTGTGAGCGCGATATTTTTTTTCTGCTAGACGTTCTACGATTGTTTTTTCGCTAAGGCTAGCCATCTGGTTATCGGACGAATAAGCGTATGCTGTTCATCCGGACGGCAGCTAATTTCACGCGGTTCACGCTGTACAACGCCCCAAACAAACACTCCCAAACACACAAACACAAACAAATCAACTCAAATCCAAAATAACAAACGCAAACAACCACTCCTAAAAACAAACTTAAACCCAAACACAACAAACCAACCCAAACCGAGCAAACACACCCGAACAACACAAACCCAAAAAAAGCCAAAACCGAAACAAAACCAACCAACCCAAACCAAACAAACCCCAACACAACTGACCACCCCAAATCCAAACATACAAACCGAAAATGACAAACGCAAACAATCCACCCCAAAAAATAAACCCAAACCCAAATAAACAAATACGAAAAACCCAAACCCAAACAAAACCAACCAACCCAAACGAAACAAACACACCCAAACAACGCAAACCCCAAAAAAAAACAAAATCCAAACAAAACGGGCCAACACAAACTAAACAAACCGAAACACAACTAACCAACCCAAACCTAAACACAACGAACCAACCCAAATCCATACACAACCAACCCACCCAAACCCAAACCAAATTATAAAGATTTTCTTCAGATGATTACGTGTAAATTGTTCTTCCGGATAGTTTGTTTAACAATTTAACACATTCTATCCAGACAATTATATATATGTTATTCGTCCGAATACAAGCTTACACGAATCGTAATAATATGTACGCCTACTGGAAATACAGCGTGAACTGAGCCGCTATCCGAACGAATAACGTATGCTTATTCTTCCGATAACTGGACGGGGAGACACTCCGTTGTTTTTTTTTTTTCATAATGCGGTAGATTTTTTTGGCGCACTTTTGTACCAGATTTTATTCGAAAAATAATTTTTATCGTCGATTTTGAAAATTGCAAAGGTCAACTTATAAGTGTAGTCAAAAAAATCGGAAAGAAAAGAAAAGTCAACCATGCTGACAAATCTCGTGTTTACCAAACGAGTCCTAGGGTCAAGAATTCCTCAGCTCCAGGTCAGGGACACCCGGTATACGCACAAATGTACACTCCCCACCGGTTCACATGCTCGTAGCTCTCGCAGCTTCGTATCTACGACAACTTCTTAATTAAACCATTATGCGTTATGGCTTGAAGGCTTTATTGCTGGGACGACGAGGACTACGTTGTCCCTCGAGCATACGAGACCGAGAAGACGTGTGTGGGTGTGTGTGAAACTTGGATTGTTTGATACGTGTGAAAGAGAGGGAGATGCTTGGCCTCATGGTCGGTACAGGTGGACCCTCTCGCTGTCGCGTGGACCAGCATGTATTTAGATATTTTGGACTAAATCGACGGGTTCGTGATAATTATTTCCTGAATGGTTGATCAATACGTTTAATATACTCATACATTGCAGGAAAACTAGAATATACGGAAATATAGGTAGTAGGCTTACCGAAAAGTTCTGTTGGTTTTTAAGGGGTTACGCCCACTTGCGATTTTGAAAAAATCGATTTTTTTATTGCATTTTTTTTTAAGTATAAGTATCTGAGAATATGTCCTGAAAATTTCAAGTCGATCCGAACAAAATTGACTGAGATATGAGCGTTGAAAGAGAAGAATCCATCGTGTAAACGACCGGCTAATTGAAACTTTAAACGCGTTTTTCTCAAAATGGCATTTCTGAAGTCGGTGACCAAGATTACTCGAACACTAATGAACCGATCTTCTTGAAATTTTGCAGGCTTATTTAATACATAAAAATGTAGTCTTTAATCGTTCGATTTTTTTTTCGAAAAACAATGGCCGTTTTATAGCCAAAAAACGGCCGTTTTTTTCGTTAAAATCGAACCATTAACTTTGACTGTCCGCCATTTTGTGAAAAATGAATATTTTTTAAAATCCTTCTATTAAAGACTAGTTTATACTTATATTTGACTAAATCCATCCGCATTTTTTTTTCAGATGATCCACTTCGCCGCAATGTTGGTCACCGCAAACCGTGTATATAAAAACATTATTTCATTGACGGCCATTTGCCACTAAACAATGTAATATTTTTCAATAAAAAAATTACTGAAAGTTCTTCAAGATGTGTTCTTGAAGATGGTATATTGATCGATTAAAAAAGTTTTGTAGTTTTCTTTAAAAAAATTCATGAAAAAGGCCTTTTTTGCGCTACAAGTGGGGGTAACGCCTTAATTCAGAAGGAATTTAAAGTGTATTTGAATGTTGGAGTTTACTTGGGAGAGATACTTTTATGTGAGGAAAAAATTGCTGATTTTCATGACTTTTTTTGAAGGAATGTTTTCTTCAACATTTTGGAGACTGGGTATGTTTTATCCCTGCTTATGGGTGCTACATGGTATTTTTTTATCAGTCTTTAAAAATGGCGGAGGTATGACATGGTCTTCTCAACGAGTTGCGGCGGATTTTGTCAGACGGTGTAACACATAGCGTCGGAAGGATTAAGGGAGTAGTCTGGTCTAGAGCGAGATTTTTGACGTCATTTTTGGGTTGGAATAACTTTGAAACCGTTGAAGTTGTCTCGATGAAATTTTAGATATGTATTCATTGTGCCTTTGAGAAAGTATCTACATTAAAAAACAAAATTACTTTTAATATTTTCATATTTAAAACATAGTTTTTTATTTTTCTACAGTATGGTCCGCCGAAAACCGCCTCAATGGGCGCCCACTCTGGGTAATGTTGCATGCATCCGAAAAAAATATGTATATATTCTCAATCTGTATGAGTATTCCGAGCACGGGTAGCAGAATTAGTCCTTAAAAAATTGTTCTTACCAAATGGCGGCCTGTTAAACTTTGATTAACGATATTTCATACATTTTCGGGTATTCGACGAGTTATAAAATGTGAGAAAAATTATTGTTCGACTCAATTCTGCAACCAATTCTCAGAAAGAGACTAACGAAGGTATGTGCAAAATTTGAGCTCGATCGGTCAATTAGTTATCGAGATATCGTGGGCGTCGATTTGAAAAACATAGTTCTGAGATAAACGCGAAACCGAGATAAACGCGAAACGAGCGCGCAGCTGCTTCCCGACCGCGCTACCTGAGCGCGCGGCTTGCTTATAATTTCTATTACCCTGCTAATTTTTGAAATATCAATAAACGGTTTTCTCGAGCGCATCAAGAAGGGTCTACGGAATAATAAAATGAAGAAAAAAAATCGATTTTGTCAAATTTCTAGACCAGACTACTACCTTAATCTGGAAAAATACTAACGAAGATTTTTCTTTCATTAACACTCGTACGCAGAATATGAACCAAGAAAACGTGAGAAATTCTTTTTTTTATTTTGACAAACATTCGGGGTTATGTTTTAGACAATAAGGTTAGAAAGATGTATATGAAATTTCATCAGAATCAGTCGATTAGTTTCGAAAGTGGACGTAACGCCAGTTTTGAAACTGCAGTTTAGAATACCGTGACATATCCGGGCCATTGTTCAAGATGATTAAAAAAAATACCATGTAACCGCCAAAAGTAGTAATAAAACACATCCTTAGTCTCAAAAGTGAAGGAATCTTTACTTTTGAAAAAAAATCATGAAAATCAGCAATTTTTTTCCTCGTTCAAAGGTATCTCCCCCCTTAAACACTTCCCAGCGAAAGATATTAGTAGTAGAGATCGAATTTATATTTTTCAGTAAATATTTATCTCCCGTTGACACACTAGGCCATTTCGACCGGGACAAATTGTGAACCAAATGTTCACTTTCCCAAAATAGAAAAATTTCATCGATTTTTTACAACAAATTTATTTTATATTTTCCATACTTCAGTTATGCGGATATATTAAGAAGTGTTGAAAGTATATTCCTAATTTTTCGGGTCGAATTGACTCGCAGGTAGGCTCGAGGGTAGGCAACTTTAAAAATCAATTTGAAAAAAACACTGTTAAATGGACTAAAACTTTTTTATTATTTGTAGTTTGACAACACAGTAACTAAGAATGAGCAACATTAAAATAAGAATAATTATTAGGCTTGCAGAGTTTCCGACCATTGATTAAAAAATGTTTGCAGATTATTCTTTCCTTAATAAGCCCGCTTTGATAAGAATCTAAAATATAAGTGATTATCATGTAAAAATGATCAATAAATGCGAAATTTTAACAAATTGAAAGAGTGTCCAGAAGTAATTCCACTAGCGTAAATACATCGATGGGCGAAAAAATTATTTTCATCACTCGCTTACATTGGTTGCTTTATTTATATAAAGATTAAGATACAGTAGTGGTGTAAAAAATATATTTCATCTGTTTATAAATATACATATGTACATGCATCGATAACCAAAACGTTTGCACACCTCACCTTCATCAATGTGCTTTATTTATATTAACACGAACAAGGAACATCACCTTGCTGTCCTCTACCGATTTTGTTGAAACTTTTTTGTGCGCGAGAGTATCAAAAACTAAGAGAGGCGTGTTTTTCTATCGGTGGAAAAACGGTTTTAAGGGGTCAAACGCACCCTGAAAAATGGGGATGTTTTTCGTTTTTCGTCGATAACGTTTTAACGGCACGAGATATTGAAAAAATACAAAATGCAACAATGTTAATTTTTTTCGTGTTCTATACATTGCAGACGAAAACGATAACGTTATCGACGAAAAATGAAAAACACCCCTATTTTCGAGGGTGCGTTTCACCCCTTAAAACCGTTTTTTCGCTGATAAGAGAAAATACGTGTCTCTTAGTTTTTGATAATCGTCCACATAAAAAAGTTTCAACAAAATCGGAGGAGGACACCAAAGTGATATTCCTTGTGAGATAGAGTGCTCATATTGAAACGAAACTATCGACCAAAATAATGAAGAAAAAATATCCTTTTTCCGAAGAGGTATCTAAAAAAAATGATAACTGCAAAAAATTTGTTCACCTACTAGGTATATATATTAATACGTATATACACATATACACCACCAGATATATTCATATATATATATAGATATATATATATATATATATATATACATATACATGTACATCTGTGTAGTCTAGTAGCTTGCTTCTCGTGGGATGGAGGGCGAAATGGTCGGACGGGATAACGTTCCATCCTCTCTCATCTCATGCTTTCCCCGACTACGGCATGTAAATTCACGATAATGGAGAAGAGTAGGACGTTTGCCTTCGTACCGCGTTTCATCCCGCCCCCTACGTTCCAACCCTACACTAACTCTTCGCTTTATGACTTAATAACTTAGGTTATCGAGAAATTTGCCCTGACTTCCTACTCTCTTTCTCGCTCCGTTGGCTCCCGCCCCCATGCCTGCCCCCTGCACCAACGTCCAGGGATCTTCACATTCAGACCTTCATCCCCCGCCGTCGCTTCTCTTATCCTCTCTCTCTTTTCCCGGGGCCCAGCAGCCACTTGACAAGTCTTATCATCATCCTGACGAACGGGGGGTGCGGAGAGGATTGAATTTACGTCTGACTCGACGCCAGTCATCCTTCGCGAAGATTTTAACCCGGCGTTTTTAAATGTACAATCCCTGTTGAGCCGGTGTTGAAGCCATTGGAAAGCTTCAACCCTACAGCTGTACGCGAGATGAATGTTATTATTGTTACAATTGGCATAGCCCGTTTGGATTAAAGCTTATCAATGTATCCTTGTAATCTTATTGATTCTCGAGTTTTTAGTATAATTTTTTTCACATGGGTACGTCTACCTAGGCGGGTAAAAATTGCATTTGTCAAAAATATTTTTGTTCGATAGTATCACCTTTTAGCTATATTCTCTGAAAATTTCATTGAAATATTCGTAAACTGGAATAAGCTACAACTTCTAACACTTTTCCAAGTCGGTGGACATAATATCTCGAGAACCACTTGATGGATTGTTTCGAAATTTACAGGAAATACGACAAGGAACATGCAGAGGTCGTTGACGATCTGACTTTTTGGAAATCGATAGTTATTTTCCTATAGTTACCTAAAAACGACGACTTGTTTCATGAACTTTGTATTCTCGAGTTTTAATTCGTGGCCATGTTGTTTAAAAAAATTATTTTGGAAATCGATAATCGTCAACGACTCGTATTCATTGTTAACTTGAATAAACCGTTTGGGTTTTAGACTTCGGATGGATCGTTTAAGCTGAAGAGTGTCCACCGCCAAAAGTCGCGAAAAAAATGTTACCATCCGCCGGCATCCATGTTTTTGTCGTTTTTCTGTATTTTTTGTTGTAACTTTGAAGGCTCTCAATATATGGTTTGAGAGCCTTGATACCTTTGGATTTAAAAAAATGCGTTTCTTTTTCACCAACCGTTTCCCCGAAAAAATAAAACGGTGGCCATTTTTTTCAGGCCTCTAGGTAGTTGTCACTATCTGATTTCGAAATCTTGCTCCTAAAAATGTTATTTGTCTTTTGGGGTGGGGAGGTAAATTATAGCTGGATGAACTACATATTTGTGATGCATAATTTGGCGAGATATGTGCATATTTACGTGCTCAAACTTTGACCAGGACGGTGTTCTTTTTTTCACGTACATTATATCTCGACTGGCCCGAAGCTACGGTTGGCTATATTTTGCAATTCATATATTTTCGCCCCTCGCCTATCCGCGGTACTGATTAGCTTCGTTGCCCCGAAGGGATGGATCCTTCTCTGTTTTCTCGTCCGGCCACTAGACTGTATTTCTGTTATACGTGTGTACATATGGACAGGCTCACTTCGACGAGAAGCCAGCTCGATTTCATAGGCCACCATGCTGTTTGCAGAAATTTCGTGTATCCTCAGCCCTGAATATATCGTATTTCACGTTTACGCTTCTACGTGCATATATATATATATTTATATTTGTATACACGTGTATATGGGTCATTCCATGTCAAATCGACAAATTTTTTACCTGACCCCCTTTGATTTCGCTGAAAATTTTCTATCTTTTTCCACCCCCCGAAAGTTATTTTTCAGAATTTTTTCAAATTTTTTTTCCCGACTCAAAAAAAGTTATGAATTTTTGAAAAAAACCGCTCTTTTATTTTTAAATTGCCAGAACTTTTTCAAAAATTGACCGTTTGGGAACTTTTTTTTTTCAAAATTTTTGTTTTTAAATGTAGTTTTCGAAAAAAAATATGAAAAAATTTTCAGAATCCCAGATATATGAAATATTTTAGTTTTTTTGAAAAAACCGTAATTTTCTCAAAGTCCGACCGTTTTTTTTTTTTTGCTCTAAAAAGACTTCAACTAATTCTGCAATGATCCCCGTTAATCAAAAGATGTGACGACAATCGCTTCTAATTTTTTTTCTTGATTATAAAAAAATTTTTGTTGAATTTTTGCTGATTTTATATAACTTTGTTATGAAATTTTTTTTAATTCCTCGTGAAACCTCAAAAGTTGAAAAATAAAATTTTATTGGAGAATTTCAAGTGATTATCGTCCAAGAAATTGTTATTTTTTTCAAAAAAGTAAAAAAAAAAGGACTTTTCATACTCTTAAATAAATTCACCGTCTCTTAACATCTTTAAATAAATTAAAAACATTTTTTTTTATGTGTTCAAATTATATTATCTTTTATTTAACATAATACTTGATTCTAAAATTCAACATTACACCTATTTTTATTATCTCTTTTTACTGGATGATTCCCTTCTTTTCTTCATCGTACTGTGATTTAAATATTTTTCTGAAGAAGAAAACATCTTAACTTGCACCATACAATCTTCCAATGGTGAAATTTTATGGATTTTTTGTGTCGCTGGTATTGTTTTTGCATTTGTGAACCGATCTTCTAATTTTTCTTAATTAAATGGATTGCAACATCGATCAAAAAACTTCGGCATTGTAATCACTCGTTAACAAAATATAAATTAACAGCACTTTATGATAAATAATAGGTACTTTATTTAGCAATAGTAAGTCTACGTGACACGATGAACACAACGACAATGTAATTATTCTGAAAACATAACCTCCATATTGTTTAAATGAAATGTAGATGATATCTTTTTTACCGACAATCGATAGCTCTTAAATTATCACATTGTATCAACTGGAGGTAACTTTTAAACCCATTGTATTTTTGATGTTGTCATATTTCAGTACCAAAAAAAAACGTCCATAAGAGTAAAAAAATAACGTCAATGAGAGAAAAAAATTATTATTTTTTTTTAAATAACAATTTCTTGGACGATAATCACTTGAAATTCTCCAATAAAATTTTATTTTTCAACTTTTGAGGTTTCACGAGGAAATAAAAAAAATTTCATAACAAAGTTATATAAAATCAGCAAAAATTCAACAAAAATTTTTTTATAATCAAGAAAAAAAATTAGAAACGATTGTCGTCACATCTTTTGATTAACGGGGATCATTGCCGAATTAGTTCAAGTATTTTTAGAGCAAAAAAAAAAAAAAAAACGTTCGGACTTTGAGAAAATTACGTTTTTTTCAAAAAAACTAAAATATTTCATATATCTGGGATTCTGAAAATTTTTTCATATTTTTTTTCGAAAACTACATTTAAAAACAAAAATTTTGAAAAAAAAAAGTTCCCAAACGGTCAATTTTTGAAAAAGTTCTGGCAATTTAAAAATAAAAGAGCGGTTTTTTTCAAAAATTCATAACTTTTTTTGAGTCGGGAAAAAAAATTTGAAAAAATTCTGAAAAATAACTTTCGGGGGGTAGAAAAAGATAGAAAATTTTCAGCGAAATCAAAGGGGGTCAGGTAAAAAATTTGTCGATTTGACATGGAATGACCCATATATGTATAACACGTACACCCACTAAACCTTTTTCGGTTCTTCCTCTTTCCTGAAATTCATTTTTTATGTTCATAAAGCTGTGTCTGAAACTGCGCTTCGGATGACTCGGAAATTCAGTTGCGATCGGTTTCATAAGAACAGCTTTTTGGAAATAGGAAAACGGGTATTGAATAAAAGGACGGGAGACTCTCAAAGAGAGCAGAATCATTCGGAATAATCAACGAAGTAACGGATCTGCATGAACTTCGGGACCAAAAAGCAGGTCGATTGGCAAATTTTTTTCCGATTAGGTTATTGGGATGAAGAGGTCGGGATTTTACACAGAATTGATACACAGTCTTGCCGAGTTTAAGTTTTTTATTATTGAAAAATATTGATAAACGATGAAGCTATTATTATTTAAATGAAGTTTCGCCGTTGCTGCATGGCCAATCGGTGTAGCTGGTTGTGACAACTAGGTTGTCTAAAATGGAAAATTGAAAAGTATACTTTCAGTATAACTGTCGTATGAGCGGATACTTTTGTTGTCATTTTGAAAATTACAAAAATGGCAAGCTGTAGAAAAAAAAGTTTTTTTGCTGCCGACAAAAATAACTTTAATCATTTGTTATCGACAAATGGATGAACATATGAAAAAATAATCTGATTATGCGATAGAAAATGTTGTAATGCTCTGTCCGAATTTGAAACTCGCCGGATAAAAAGATTTGCGACTTACACCGTATCATGAAACACAGTTTCGAGAAAATGGCAAAAAAAAAGAGTAAATCGTATCGGGGCGGTTCATCCAGTACAATGGACGATCTGACCCTTTACACAAATCGTCATGGCTCGATCAATGTTTAGAATTTTTACGAAATCATTGTTGCAAATTTAACTGTAGACTGTACGCGATAAAAGTATGCAAGGAAAAATCCCATTTTCGAAGATTCAAGCTCATGCAGCCCCCTTCGTTTGACAAGAACCAGAAGTACTATTAGTCATATCGATGATGTTACGAACATTGATTTATAATTGCAGCGATACGAAAAATAAATGGAAAATTGTTTTACAAATTATTTAAATAGCTCTTATTTGTTTTTGATAACATAATGAAAAGAAATCAAAGATATTCTAATCATTCGTGACAGAATTTTCCATTTATTTTCCGAATTGTTTCAATTGTGATTCGGAAGAAATGTTAGTCATATCGATGATGTTACGAATATTGATTTACAATTGCAACAATACGGAAAAAAATTGAAAAATTGTTTCGCAAATGATTAGAATAGTTTTTATTCCCTTTGACTATGTGAATCAATATTCGTAACATCATCGATGTGACTAAATTAGTCGCACAACTGCGATAATGCGTTTAGAAATGAATGAATTCATTTATTTTGATTAGATAATCAAAATAAAGGTAAATCAAGGCTATTCTAATCATTTGTGAAAAAAAATCCATTTACATTCCATATTGTGGCATTTGTAAATGAATATTCGTAACATCATCTATATGACTAAAATTTTTTACGATTTTTGTCAACCTGCAAACTATTAGCATGCGAAAAAATCAACTGTATTACTCGACACAACCAAGTGTAACCCTCCATATTTTACACACCCGTTCAAAAGTCCCAAAAAGAAAAAACTCAAGCGAACAGAGTAGAGCATATTTTTATCAATTATGTTTCTGCCTCTAAAACGGTAAATACTGGGGAATGAAAGAAGCAAAGTACGATGCGAAAATAATTAGCAAATGGAAGACCCCAATTGAAGTCTCCTCGTTCCTAATTTTCATACCACCCTAATTATTGAGTGAAATTGGTGCGAGAATATTACGAATTTATATCCCCTCGTGCGGAATTGAAGAATCCGAATATACGTATAGTATCGAGAAAAGTTCGGATATAATACCGGTATCACTGGGTGGCTGCTATATGACCATAAGTCATTGGCTTGGATTTAGGACCGGCTCTCCTCTACGTGTTATGTTCCAATGTATTTTGCACCGTGTGCTAGCACCGGGGCAGGTGGCTCTCCGCGTTTACAAATACCCATCCACACACACACGCACACACGCGCATATACATCTACAAATGGGTCGCTGTTCCGTTGGCCTGAAATTCCATTATCGGCTAACGGCGATAAATATTATAAATTGGTAGGCACCCCGTTATATTCCGGAGCGTTTCGCCTCCCACACTTTACCTTCGACTACATGGACGGGCTGCTGCATATGTGGTATCTCTGATGCCTGAACCAGGGTGTTCACCGTCACACACACACACACACACACACACACACACACACACACACACACACGCACACGCACACGCACACGCACACGCACACGCACACGCACACGCACACGCACACGCACACGCACACGCACACGCACACGCACACGCACACGCACACGCACACGCACACGCACACGCACACGCGCACGCGCACGCGCACGCGCACGCGCACGCGCACGCGCACGCGCACGCGCACGCGCACGCGCACGCGCACGCGCACGCGCACGCGCACGCGCACGCGCACGCGCACGCGCACACGCACACGCACACGCACACGCACACGCACACGCAAACGCACACGCACACGCACACGCACACGCACACGCACACGCACACGCACACGCACACGCACACGCAAACGCAAACGCAAACGCACACGCACACGCACACGCACACGCACACGCACACGCACACGCACACGCACACGCACACGCACACGCACACGCACACGCACACGCACACGCACACGCACACGCACACGCACACGCACACGCACACGCACACGCACACGCACACGCACACGCACACGCACACGCACACGCACACGCACACGCACACGCACACGCACACGCACACGCACACGCACACGCACACGCACACGCACACGCACACGCACACGCACACGCACACGCACACGCACACGCACACGCACACGCACACGCACACGCACACGCACACGCACACGCACACGCACACGCACACGCACACGCACACGCACACGCACACGCACACGCACACGCACACGCACACGCACACGCACACGCACACGCACACGCACACGCACACGCACACGCACACGCACACGCACACGCACACGCACACGCACACGCACACGCACACGCACACGCACACGCACACGCACACGCACACGCACACGCACACGCACACGCACACGCACACGCACACGCACACGCACACGCACACGCACACGCACACGCACACGCACACGCACACGCACACGCACACGCACACGCACACGCACACGCACACGCACACGCACACGCACACGCACACGCACACGCACACGCACACGCACACGCACACGCACACGCACACGCACACGCACACGCACACGCACACGCACACGCACACGCACACGCACACGCACACGCACACGCACACGCACACGCACACGCACACGCACACGCACACGCACACGCACACGCACACGCACACGCACACGCACACGCACACGCACACGCACACGCACACGCACACGCACACGCACACGCACACGCACACGCACACGCACACGCACACGCACACGCACACGCACACGCACACGCACACGCACACGCACACGCACACGCACACGCACACGCACACGCACACGCACACGCACACGCACACGCACACGCACACGCACACGCACACGCACACGCACACGCACACGCACACGCACACGCACACGCACACGCACACGCACACGCACACGCACACGCACACGCACACGCACACGCACACGCACACGCACACGCACACGCACACGCACACGCACACGCACACGCACACGCACACGCACACGCACACGCACACGCACACGCACACGCACACGCACACGCACACGCACACGCACACGCACACGCACACGCACACGCACACGCACACGCACACGCACACGCACACGCACACGCACACGCACACGCACACGCACACGCACACGCACACGCACACGCACACGCACACGCACACGCACACGCACACGCACACGCACACGCACACGCACACGCACACGCACACGCACACGCACACGCACACGCACACGCACACGCACACGCACACGCACACGCACACGCACACGCACACGCACACGCACACGCACACGCACACGCACACGCACACGCACACGCACACGCACACGCACACGCACACGCACACGCACACGCACACGCACACGCACACGCACACGCACACGCACACGCACACGCACACGCACACGCACACGCACACGCACACGCACACGCACACGCACACGCACACGCACACGCACACGCACACGCACACGCACACGCACACGCACACGCACACGCACACGCACACGCACACGCACACGCACACGCACACGCACACGCACACGCACACGCACACGCACACGCACACGCACACGCACACGCACACGCACACGCACACGCACACGCACACGCACACGCACACGCACACGCACACGCACACGCACACGCACACGCACACGCACACGCACACGCACACGCACACGCACACGCACACGCACACGCACACGCACACGCACACGCACACGCACACGCACACGCACACGCACACGCACACGCACACGCACACGCACACGCACACGCACACGCACACGCACACGCACACGCACACGCACACGCACACGCACACGCACACGCACACGCACACGCACACGCACACGCACACGCACACGCACACGCACACGCACACGCACACGCACACGCACACGCACACGCACACGCACACGCACACGCACACGCACACGCACACGCACACGCACACGCACACGCACACGCACACGCACACGCACACGCACACGCACACGCACACGCACACGCACACGCACACGCACACGCACACGCACACGCACACGCACACGCACACGCAC
>OX632363.1:21572991-21597991 GCA_951751655.1 Ophion costatus
CACGATATCAAAATCCTCGGGCTAACATTTTTCGGCCCTTCTCTCTCTCTCTCTCTCTCTCTCTCTCTCACTCTCTCTCTCTCTCTCTCTCTCTCTATTTTTCGCCCTTTCTTAAACCTCTCTATCTCTGCGCAGGTCTTTCTACTTTCTCTCTTTATTTTGATTCTCAGCCGTTCGTTTCTTCACAATTTATTTCTCGTTAATACATCGCAAGGCTTTCGCCGCTTTGTTTCACTACTAACGATTTCTCAGGAGATCACATCGGCATCACGCTATTCGTAAATTACCTCCGTGTCGATTAACGGGGTATCCCTCTCTGGAAGCCCATTTTAAGGGGTCAGAATGATGATTTTCTTAGTAACGTACTGGTTGGAATATATTAATTTTTTTCCCAGCATATTGTACATATGCTTGTGGTTACAATCTCATTTTTTCGGAAGAAAATCTTTCAGTGTTCGTGGTGCTGCAGTTAGCATTGCAGTCTTCCAGCGGCGAGGCCCGACACGGCGGGATCTGTACCAGCCCCAAATGTAATTCGAAACGAAAACAAAAATGTTTTTCTTCAAATATATCCAACTGGCTATGGATTCACGATCCACTTTTGGGAATTTCGAAAAATACGAAAAATGACAGCTTCTTCAAAGAAAACCTCATTTTTCTCTTGAAAAACAGCACGCTGAAGACATTGTTATTACCAAATGGTTCACCCGATTAAAAAATGCGATCGTGAACCGAAAATGACTAATGTTTGAACCCTTACTGTGCAAATTCAAGTCAATAGTGTGAAAGTTACTCGAGATATCAATCCTGCCGTGTCAAGATATGTAGTTTCGAGATAATCGCGTTCAAAGTTTTGGTACATATTTTACACGATCTTGTGAAATATTGTCGTCTTACCGCTAGTCAGCGATTCCGGCACCATATAAGTGTCCTTCCTCATCATCGAGATCGTGTTGCACACCCAATCTATGCAATCTGCGGACAGTTCGGGCCTATTTTGAGTGTTCTTGTGCTTTCATGTCCGCTTTCGTTACACGCGAATCGTCTTTAACCCGACGCACACTGTTCCACTAATATAAAGTAACTTCGTCGATTTTTCAAATTTCAGGGTCCGGTTGGTCTTGAAATATTCTTGAAAGTTCACACTACAGCAATATGCGAAAAAAAAAAAATTTCTAAAAGTTTCCAGAGAGTTATCGCAGCTCGTCGAATATGTGTTTCAGAGACGAATAATGCGTTTCGGGTTGCCTCAAGAGACGAAGTAGCGATAATCGGAGCTTTTCCGAAAATCGGCCATTCGGGGTGAAAAAGATTGTCGCAAAATTTTGACGCCAAAAGAACGCTCACTGCGTGCACCGAATAATCGTGCCAAATATTATACTTTCGAGGCTGAAAAAAACGTTCTTTTTTTCGTCTGCGTTTTCCGGTACGTTGGCGCAAACGCCGCTTGTGAGAAGTACTCTTGACGTTTCTATAGCGACTCAGGACGAGAGCGAGCGCGGTGTAACGGAAATTACGAGATTGCTCGGCGGTTGCGAGACGCCTGGGACGATTTTTCACTAGGGATTGCTTCTCTCGCTCTCTTTTGCACTCTTTCTCAGTCTGCATCCCCTTTAGCCTTGCTCTCTCCATTCGAGGAAAGAGATGAAGAAGCGAAATGAAAAGACGGAAACCGAGACTGACGCAGATGAATTTCTCCGTGAATGAGTTTACACCGAGCGAGGTGGTAGCAACGAGAGAATTCAATTCTAGGTCCAGAATATAGGTAATTAATCATAGACTCACGAAACATTCCACGGTCATCCCGAAAACCGCCCTAAAGGAAATGGTTTCTTCGAATCAAATCAAATTTTGTTCGAATCTCCCCTTGATATTCAAGAAAAATGATATTTCTTACTACTAAATGTTTAGACTGTTTAAAACATTACTCTAAAAAAGCGCATGTAGGGGAAATATGTACGAGTTGATCCCACAGGTGTGCTGATCATTTTCAATAGCGACGAAACTATTAGGGGGCTGCACCAGTGTGAACGCTGAAAATTTGGGTGATTTTCGGGAATTTTTTGGAAGAAAAGTACTCAATAAAATGTTTCGGAAAATTAAGAATATATTCGGCTACATTTGACCTATATTACATAATTTTTTCATAGAAAAATATCGATTGGATTGGATATTGCCTTCGGAGGCACAAAAAAAAGTTCCCCCACTGCTGACATGATTCCGGCCGATTGAGTAGCGAAACCGAAAAAGGAAAAAATGTCGTTAAACTGGGAGATATTTCCTGTACAATGACGTAGGATTTTCGAAAAATATCAAAATCTAACAAAATGGCGTAGTTAAGAAAAAAAAGTGTGTTTTCTTGCCTATAAAACGGTCGTTTTTTTCAATGCCGAATGGTCAATTTTCATCCAATCAAAAATATCCTACGTCATTGTAGAGTAAATATATTTAAGAGTACTCAGTTCAAATTTCAAGTCAATCGGATCATTGCTCTTTGAGTTCCAATGTTAGCAAATTTGAAAAATCTCATTTCGAGAAAAACGCGTTTAAAGATTTAACTGGGGCATTTTATACCTTCTAGAGAGCAGCGGTTGCTCTCTAGAAGGCTGCCATTCGGGAAGTATTAGAGATACGGCCTTATAATTTTTACAGGATATTCTTGAAAGTATAAACTGTCGAAAAAGACCAAAAAAATCGATTTTTTGAAAGTGTCACACTGGTATAGCCCCTTAACGCTATCTAGTGGTATTCTTTGGCGAATCATAGCGTCCGGCACCCCCCGTGTTAGTCAATTCGAGATGACGGTGTGAGTGACGCACTTGTGCTGACGGAAAAAAATTAAAATTGTGAGCTGTTGGTGATATAAGGCAAGGTTGAGTTTAAGCTTCGGTAATTTTTATTGTATACTGTCAGTTGCAATCATTCTTGTGTTTGTAGCTTTATAATTCGCTCAATTTGCATTTTGGTTGGCGCGGTAACAATATAATATTTATACAGTCGGACCTCCCAATAAGAACGCCCGCAATAAGAACGCTTCTCCTTTCTCTCGCTCGAGCGCTTCCCCCACTCCGACTCGAACCCCGAGCTCGAGTCATTTCGCATGCGGGTTTCTGAATAAGAATGCCCAGCCTAGAAGAAGAGCTTACAAGAGTAAAATGAGATAAATATTGTACTGCACATTTCCGCTTGAAACCCTTCTCCTTATACTATGAAGAAATGTTGCTATACAATATGATATCATCACTTTTTGTCAATCGAACGCATGCATTTTTCGAGACAATTAGAAAAAATTTATTTCCATTTATAACAAGTAATGTCTGTATATTTGAAGATTGTCGTACAAAATAGCCAATGATGCCGATAAATGATTAAAATTATTTTTCTTGTGTTGAGTCATTTTGATCCACAGGGCATTTAGCTGGAGGTGAAATATTTTCAAGGGAGCCGAATTCCTCCATTGAATATGAAGTCTCAGAGAAATGGAGTTTTTCAATGTCTTCTTTTTCGGTAGAATTAGTACTACTTAGCGGTACAGACTTTGCTTGGGTTTACAACAAACTATTTTTCATAAACAACAGTCTATTTTTCGTTTCTTCGGTGACATCTTATATCGTTGGTGATCATCCACTATTGTTCAATTACTAATATGTATGAATAATATTGAAAAAAAACTATTCATTAAGTAGAACAAATGCGACAGAGAACGTCTTGCGCATGGGCTACAAGTTGAAACTCGTTCGAGCGGCCGTTCTTATTTAGAACCTCGCATGCCGAAAAGAAAGAGGAAGGCAGAAAGAGTCAGCGAGCGCGGAGCACGCTCCTGGTGGGGGTACTCTAAATCTCTTTCCCTTGGGGGTTTTTGCGTTCTTATTGGGGGTCGGATTGTATGTTATGTTATCGAGCAATGAATGAAAAAGTTGAGTTTGGGGCGAAGTGATGCCCTTCTAGTTGTACAAGATGATCCCTAGGGATCATCTTGTACACAAATAACGTACCGACTTTATTTTTTTTAAATAGATTGTCCACTATGTTCATACTACACTACCAATGTACAATTCATCTCACAAATAACAATTGATATACTTAAGGATGTTGAGTCCCAAATCGCAAATGATGATAAAAATCTGAAAATTTTGTATGTTTTTGTATGAAGTATTTCAGAGGTCGTGTCAAAATTTCACGACAATTAGGAAGCTCTTTATTGAACAATTAACATTCACAAATTAAATTCTGTCTTATCGAAACTGATGTAACTGTGCAATAAGTTTTTTTTTTGACCTCTCAATTTTGTAATATCTACAATATACTGAAAGCAACGGAAACAAAACGAAGTTTATTGATACATTTTTCTTAATTTCTTTTAAAAATTGTTCTTAACAAAATGTTAATTTTTTAATAACGAGCTTCCTAATCGTCGTGAAATTTTAACACGACCTCTTAAATACTTCATACAAAAACATACCAAATTTTCAGAATTTTCTCATCATTTTTTATTTCAACCCTTAAGGAGGTTTAAGTAATGATGATAGAATTCTGAAAATTTCGTATATTTTTAAATGACGTATTCAGGAGGTCGTGTAAAAATTTTGTGACGATTAAGAAGCTATTTGTTGAACAATTAACATTAAAATGTTTCATAGGGACTCAACATCCTTAAGTGGTTTAAGACTGGCTATAGAAGACTGGTTTGGATTAATTCTAGTTTGGTGAGATAAAACTTATAATATAATGGCAATTTAACTTGGAAGTGCAGTTTATGTTGTATACCTATGATTAATATACAGAGTGGACCATTTAACGTGACCACCCCAAATATATCCGTTGCCTGTAGAGTGACGAAAAAAATGTCATGGGGTAATTTGATTGATTTCGAAGGGATGATACAGTGGTGAAAAATTTATTTTTGTCAACGTTATAGTTTTTGCGTTCTCAAGGGGATCAATGGTTTTTCGAATTCTAACTGCATCAGACAGATCAATTTAAGACACGCCTCACACCGTTTCATAAAACACATCGACGAGGAAAAAACGCAAGAAAACGTTCGCCGCGAGGCTGTGGCTGAACTTACCCTTCGAAAATCATAACTCGCTCAATTTTTGCAATTTTTACGATATATTTCTCAAAATTAAATCCGCAGGCAACAAAAATCTACAACCAAAAAAATCGTACTTTCGAAATATCAAGCTTATGCAGACCGCTTAAATAAGTAATTTATTGCACCGCAAAAGGTTGCTGTGTTTCAAATAGAAAAAGACACGTTGGTCTCTATTAGTATTTTGCTCGAGTCTAGTTCCGTGAGAGCTGATGTTTCGCGAGTGAAGACCTCATTTCCTTCGTTGGGGAATCGAACCAAACGAAAATGGAGTTGACGTGTACTGTGTATAGTCTAGGAGATTTAACGAGCGACGGTCACCGGTGCAAAATGTCTTCAAGTGGCACAAGAGAGAAAGAGAGAGAGAGAGACAGAGCCATCTTCGTAAAACGGTTGCCCTCCTCCAGCCCCCCTTTTTGTTCTCTCCGAGCTGGCAACCGTAGAGCTTGCATAGACACTTGCGCTCGTACGTCGTTTCGTCACTCGACTATACGTCGTCTGGTGGAACGGCGACCGCATGGGTCCACTAGTTTACTCTTAGTAGCCAAAAAGAGGGAAGAAGCACGAGCGAGAGGCGGGGGGAGCGAGGAGCGCAAAGGAGGGATGGGGAGGGTGAGATTGTTGAGCCAATTTTCTCTGGACTTGCTCGGGTGACCGTAAAATTTATGCCGGCATTTTCCGAGCTTTATGCTCGCATCCGTACACGAATATATTTGGACTACTCTCCGCCTCTGTTACTCAGCCACGCGGACACATGTACATAAGTACGAGTGTGTGCAGGTTCATCTTCCCTCTCGTAAGCTACACGCTCCCTCTTGCGCGTGTATAGAGATACTCTCGCGGAGTTTGCACACTCTATGTACACTGTTATAACATCAACTTCGTGTACACGGTGCAGGGGGGAGAAAGGACAGCAGGCTGAAGCTCGGGCTAGGGAGATGAAGGTGAAGAGTGTCTGTGAATAATTTGAATTTTACGAGATCGAGCTCACGTTTTTCTCTCTTTTATTTTTCGAGCTGTTGATCGAGGCTAATTAGCAGTTCGGATGAATCAATTACGAAATACACTTTTAACGTGCCCCTTGCTTTTCCTGATGATCGCACCCTTTCACCTTGATCGTCGAACCGCTCCAAAGAACATTATAGCCTTTCGAATAAAAAAGTAAATAGCGTAGTTCTCTTTTACACCTTCGTGGGTTTTTACACCCCCTCTGTACATTGATAATCTTTCACACGTTTCCTTAGTTTTTGTTGATATTTCACTTTTTTCTCCTTTGTGCTCCCTTTTTTAGAATGCATTCAAAGGCACTTATACTCACACAATTATTTGATCAGTTTTTCTCCCATTTCATTGTTAATTTTTGTTTTTAGTGCCTGCCTCTTGTACCCTCTTTGTCACTTTTCCAAACCATCTACCACTTTCTTATTCATTTTACCGTGTCCAAGTGTGTGTTCCAAAATTTATTTTTCCTTCTTACGACACCGGTGTGAACTATCTGCGTATCCCTTTGTACCTCGTTTTCCTATATTTCCGCATCTTATCCTGGCCCATGTTTCTTTAGTTTTTTCCTCTATGGACTTCTCTTCCCAGTACTCTTTTATTTCTGCACGTTAGTGTCGATTTTTGTACTCCCTACGTCGAATCCTTAAATTTTTTCCAGTCTTGTATTCCCTGGTCGGTTTTCATTCGTATAGCTCTTTCGATGATTTTTCTTACTTCCTTTATATATTCGTCTCTTATCCTTTGCCATATTGCACACACTTCTACCTCCTACATGACTCCCTTATTTTCCAGTTCCTATTTAGACGGGTTTCCATTTAACATCGCTCTGGCTTCCTCTTTCAAACACTTTTTTGGCCACCTACCTTCCGGCATCAATTCACACAGGTAGTTAATTAACCCTTCGACGGCACACTTCCGCAATGAACCTCTTACTCCATGTGGGGTCGATCGGACCCCTGACGTTTTTCGGATCGTTGTACAGGGTTTTTCAATAAGGGCGGGTAGATGTTGAAATGGAATAAAACAAGCTGTGAGTGAGGTATTAGGGAAATTGACGAGAAAGCGAGGAATTGACTGCCTCGGATTCTCCTGCGCACTTTTACGAACCGCGGCGATGTTCGGGGTGTTGGCTGATTGTTTCCCGAATCGGTTGTCTCGAATTTGGCCACCAAACGTTGGAGAGTCGACTGTGAAGGGCCACCGCGTCTGCCGTAAAATGGGCGTAACGCGCGCAACGTTTGCACTAACGAACACTCATTTTGATAATAAAGTTTTATCATTTGGACGGGCTGTTCGACCGTGTAGCTCGCCATGGTGATTAGGCATCAGTGACTGAATAATAAACAACAGATTAGACAGACGCCACCAAAACAACATGGCCGCCGCAGGCCGCTGACATCTACCCGCGCCAATTGAAAAACCCTATATATCGGTAAATACGCTGTTTTTTGTAGAGACTTTTTTGTAGTCAATGATCCTTATTTCATGGCCCAAAATGTATTTTTTTAGAAACACGTGCGTTGAACGAATGTTTGGGATTTTTTTTTCAAAATATAACAAAAATCTTTTGAGGTTTTTAAAGAGAACGGTTTGTAGATACGAAAAAATACAGTGTCGATCGTCTTTCCAAAAACTATACTTATTCGAAGGTTTGAATTTGAGCATTTTCGGGATATTGAAAAATGGAAAAAATCGACTCCTTCGGCAAATTAATTGTTGAAAATTTATATTTTCCGCTTTTTTTTACTCAATGGCTTATTATTATTCACATTTACCGCAATCGACGCATAAGTACATTCGGTGCTCGTGGCACATGGCCCTCCTGCATAACGGACACTTGCTTTCAGTTTTATGATCAGCATTCTAAATATCTAATTTACTATAATAGCGCAAAATAAAAAATATCTATGAGCATGTTCTATCGTAACTCACATGTAGCAATGAAACACCAAATTCCACAAAACAAAATATTTTCACTTTCACCGCACTACTGCATAAACGGGGTCGACTCGACCCCAGGTACTTTTTCGACAGCTGTCCTCGGTACACGGGCAGGATGTAGGATGGGGGCCGAGTGTCTACCTATAGAGTAGGAGTGGGGGATCAGTCGAGCGCCGCACTGCGGCCGAAGAGTATCCCCCGCTTTGCAAGACAGTGAGTTGAAAAAAAAATGGGGTCAAAATGACCCACCCTGTAGTCGAAGGGTCAAAAAAAAAATTTTTTTCGTTCTTTCACGGAATACAGGGTAAAAATAGAATTGACCAATAGTTGCCATGAAACAAAAATACCTTCAATTTTCTCTTCTTTATTTTACTTTTATATCCAAAATGGAATTTCCGGACTTACCTTTCAGATCCCCGATGAGAATCCTAAAAATCGTCTGTATCATCCTCGTTCATTAACCTCGGCCGGAAAAAATTGAGTAATTAAAAAAGAATGCATTGCCTTTCAAAAAGGCAAATTTCCACGGCATTGGTGAAATCGTCCGATCATTTTGTACGACGATTCGACTTTCGACTCAGAGTGCGGAAAGGGCGGACGGGATAAGTGGAAGAACACACATTTACGGGTGAAATTGTCCACTCGAGTGTACGGAAAGGATTTAACGATAATACACCGCATAATTAGATTCCCCGACTAATGAGCGTATACGGTTGGATAGGTCGAACGGCGATGTAGCGCAGAGATTGCAAGAGATGAGAGAATGAGAGGGGGAGGGGGAGAGAGAGAGGGAGGGAGAGAGAGACGACAAGAGATAGAATTTAAAAAGGGTCCAAACTACAGGCGTTATCACAGTCGAGCAGGTAATTACCACTGCTCGAAATTACCTATTCTCCACGGAAAATATATATTATTATCCATCTCCCGCATTTTTGGCTTTATCGAGAGAGCTTTTTGCAGCATTTATACGAATGTATTGTCATATATGGGAATATGCGGTGCTGATTTTAAAGCCATTCGACTTTTAGGACCATTCTCATGGTAGACCGCAGTCCTCGGACTCACCGTTATATATACCCCAGTGTTTCTGGAATCCCATTTTGATCGTCAAGAATATGCATATTCAGGTGACTTCAAGGACCGCCCTATGGGGGAAAGGTGTACGAGATTATCCCCTTAAGGAAGAATACTCGTAATATCAAAGATATTCCAATATAATTAAGATCTGAAAGCGTTTACTACTACCATACTTATCTACCTTACAATTAGAATATTCGAAATATTCGTTTTATTAGGGTTTCAGTAGACAGATTTCCTTTTTATAAAACCTTGTGTAAGGATCATCTTAGACAGCCTGACGTTCAAGATGATCCCTAGGCTATGGTCATCTTGATCCCTCGGATCGTCTTACCCCTATTTCGGGATTTTTTATTTTGGAGAAATTAGGGAAATAAAAATTTGCTCGAGTTTACAACACCTATATATATATATATATTAATCATAGGGATAAATGGTAAACTGAGTTTACAAGTTGAATTACCTTTATATTGTAAGTTTTTTCTCACCCAGTTGCAATTAAACTAAGCCAGTCTTCCACAGCCAGTCTTAAGAGGGGTCTTGATTTTGCCTTCACCTTTGTGAAGGCAAAATCAAGGGTCGTTTTCGACTATTTATTTAACCAAAACAAAACAATATTTTTAAATTCGGTTTTTTATACATGTTAGTATGTCTTAAAGCAAAAGAATTTAAAAAAAAATTAATTTGAAGCAAAAAGGCGGCCCAGTAATCGATGGAAGAAAACTCCTTTTTTTCATATTCCTCTACGGGCGTATTCGCAGAGGTCATAATTTTCAAGCTATAACAAAAAACGAAAACTATTTTGAAAGTAGGTTTTTTCAAAATATTGATTTTAAAGAAATAGCGTTAATTAAAGAAAAAAAAATCGTAAAGAAATCAGTCGAATGTCGATCATAAAATTTTGAAATTTCAACTTATTGAAAAAATCCTACGTACCGGACTCGAAAATGTTGTTAAGAAGCTACAGTTAAAATTTCAAGTCAATCGATTAAAAACTCGAGGCGCTACGCATACGCCCGTGTCTAAAAACATAGTTTCGAGAAAAAAGCGTTTAAAGTTTTAAGTACTGTAAAATCATGGAAATCTCGTGTTTACCTTTAATCGGCGATGCCCGGACCATACAATAAAACCTTTTGAATATCACTGTGGATACCTAAGGGACCTTTTAAGCCAATTTAAAAAAAATGCAAAAAAGAAAATTTGCAAAGGCATATTCCCCCGCAAATCACTGAGGTATATCAATTATTATTTGTGAGATCAATTACACATTAGTAGTGTAGTTTGAACATAGTAGACAATCTATTTAATAAAAATAAAGCAGGTACGTGTACGTGTACGCAGGTATTTGTACAAGATGATCCCTAGGGATCATTTTGTACACCTAGAAGGGAATCATTTTTCCCCAAACTCAACTTTTTCATTCATTGCTCGGTAACCCAACATATGAGTATTCCACTGTTACGACGCCAACCAAAACACCAGTTGAGTATATTATAAAGCCACAAACACAACAATGATTGCAACTGGCAGTATGCAATTAAAGTCACCCAAGCTTGAAGTCAACCTTGCCTTATATCAACAGCTCATAATTTTAATTTTTTCCGTCAAAACAAGTGCGTCATCTTGAATTGACTAACACGGGGGGTGCCGGACGCTATGATTTACCAACGAATATCACTAGATAGCGTTGATAGTTTCGTCGCTATTGAAAATGATCATCATACCTCTGGGGTCAACTCCAGCACCTTTCCCCTACCCAAAATCAACGTCAAGTTTTATAAAACGTTAAGAATCGTCACATTAAGGGGCTATGCCAGTGTGACAATCTAAAAAAAATTGATGTTTCCTGCCTAGTTCGACAGTTTACACCTTCAAGAATATCCTGTAAATTTATACCTCGTAGGTATAAAATGCCCCAGTTAAATCTTAAAACGCGTTTTTCTCGAAATGAGATTTTTCAAATTTGCTGGCATAGTACCGCAAAGAGCAATTATCCAATTGACTTAAAATTTGAACTGAGTACTCTTAAATACATTTACTCTACAATGACGTAGGATATTTTTGATTGGATGAAAGTTGACGATGTGGCATTGAAAAAAACGACCATTTTATAGGCAAGAAAGCAGGCTTTTTTCATAACTACGCCATTTTGTTAGATTTTGATATTTTTCGAAAATCCTACGTCATTGTACAGGAAATACCTTCCGGAATCATTTTAGCAGTGGAGGAACTTTTTTTTGCTTGGACGCTTGGATCTCAATGTTTGTATGAAAAAATTATGTAATATAGGCCAAATATAGCCAAATATATTCTTAATTTTCCGAACATTTAACTGAGTACTTGTCTTCCAAAAAATTCTCGAAAATCATGCAAATTTTCAGCGTTCACACTGGTATAGCCCCTCAATCAGATACGCCGATAGCCAACAATATATCGATTTAACGCGTTTGGCATATAGTTTCTCCATGTATATGTCCGTGTGAATATATACAACTAAATGAGTTTAAAACAAAACGTAACTTACGTGGCTTCAGGTATTGAACAATTGCGAATTCAGCCTCCCCTTCCCCCTCCCCCCTTCAATCCTCGATACAGGTTTTTCCTCGCCCAATCTATTTCCACTCGGCCATTTGATTGTTTCCATTGTCGTTTCGCCGCGTTTGCGGCAGCCGTTGCATAATTTCCACATCAGGGTATCGCGTTTTACTCGCAGAACGCAATTTTTTTCCCTCGACTGTTGCGAATTACCCTTTTTATTCGCCGTTAAATGTTCTCGCCGCGACATTTTACACGTCGATTCGTTGCGTGTTCTATTTTTATTTTCATCGTACACGATATGTTTCTCATTCACTCTCGGCGAAGTGTAAAATTAACTTAAAAACGGAATAGCTATTTCGCGGTGAATTATTTAACGAAACTTTGGAAATCTCGAGAGAGAAATATTTAACCGCGTCCATAATTTGTTCGCCGATTTAGTGGACAACGCGAGAGACAATCGAATAACCGCGACTGTCACGATGCGTGGATTATATATTCATACGTATTACGTATGCATGCGCGGAGAAGACAACCGCAGTTTCGCCTACCTATTTCGAGCAGTAAAATGATTCACGAGAGTTTTGACCGTCGGTACCGGGCGAAACTTTTACGTAGATTTACTTTTTTTAATCTGATTCCATTGACTCTAAAAGACACCCTGATTTTTTTAAACATTTTTCAAAACAACCCTTAGTCAAACATTTTTTTTCCGAAAAAAAACGCCCCGATTTTAAAATCTGATAAAATTCCCGAAAATGCGCGATTATACGTAAAAATTTTAAAGCTATCACCCGCAGTGGAAGTATGATTTTTTCTGTGCTGAATACGACTTCAATTGAAATTAATACCAGAACTTTTTCACTGCTAACGAAAAAATCATACTTCCACTACGGGTGATAGCTTGAACATTTTTCACATATGATCACGCATTTTTGGAAATTTTTTCAGATTTTTAAATCGGGGTGTTTTTTCGGAAAAAAATAAATGTTTAGAGTAAGGGTTGTTTCGAGAAACGTAAAAAAAATTAGTGTCATTTAGAGTCAATGGAGTCAGATTTAAAAAAATCGAATTGGCGGGGGTCAGGGAAAAAGTCCACCGGATTCACGTGGAATAATACCTCATATATATTAGGTGTAGTAAAAAGAAATCCATTATTTTTGCATGACATTGAAGACGAAAATAATGAATTTCTTTTTACTACACCTAATATATATATATTTTTTAGTCCTGTAAACGATTAGGATCTTGGGGAACTAAATTTTTGACAGTGTCAGAGAATATCCACTTTATGAAAAGCTACTATATTATGTAGCCTTGATCAATGAACGTAGGCTTGTAAGATCGGTGGTTCTGGCTAACATATGTGCATTTATGCAACAGCTAGAATATCAATACGCAGTACTATACTTTTAGCAGTAACTATGGCTATATGTAGCCATATGTTTACGGCCAAAAGTATAATACTGCTTATACCATATATTTTATATATATATTATATTTATATTGTATTTTAAATTATATATTGTATATGTTGATTGTTAATAATGCCTTAATATGAATTAATAATTATAATTGACTAAGGGAAATATAAAATATAGTTAAAATATGGTTGAAAACACCATACATTCCTCTCAGCCCAACAAGGCTGTTCGACATCAGTTTTATTTTGCTCATTTTCTGCCATAAAAGATTCGTTCACCTCGTTTTCTCTTGTAGCACACATTTCGTGAAAGTATCTCCGACTGCAGCAGCTGCTAATTTTCCAGAGCTTTGCCCAGACTCCGAATTATTTTTCCATTCAGCCTTTTTTATTTGTAATTTTATCTTCCGTTTAATTTTTTTGTTCGCTGGCTGCTTTCTTTGTTCCAAAACAATCGCTTTCGAAAAAGCGATTGTTTTGGAACGACAGACCAGCACGATGCCACGTTGCGAAAATACGATACATCGTGCAACCAAAAAAAGCAAAGCGATCAAGAACGATCAATCTTCGAGACCTCGAAGCGCGTCTCTCTTTTGCAGCCCTCTCGGACCGTCCGCGGATCACGGAGTATCCCGCTCAAATGCCACTTGAAACCCGACAAGGCGAGACGAAACCATCGCGTCTATCACCGGTCCTTGATGTTGAAATGATCGAATTCTCGATAATTATCCTTCCTCTGAAATTTATCGCGTTGAACAAAGTTCGTTCAACCCAATGAGAAAACAGTTTACCGCGTTGAAGTACATTTTTAAATATCTCCGCACGAGAATCGAATCCAAACGAACTGATTTTCACTCAACAAAATGTATTCCGCTCGAACGAAAAAAAATTACCATCACAGTTTGAAATCGCGAAATGAAATTTACGGCAACGGAAAGAAATACGTTCCGAATTATAAATCCATTCGAAACTACCAGTAAGTAATGCCAGTAGTTTTAATGTCGAATCGTCGATTTTTGTGATTTCAGGAAGCAGCGAGGAGTCGAGAACGGGCTCCGGGGATCCGGGCAAGCTGGGCGTTAAAAAACCAAGGCCTAAAGCATCCTCACCGAATCGCCAAGGCTCGCAACGGTGTCAGGTGAACATTTTTGCGTTATACTAAGGGGAAATCCTAGTCTAAAAGCCTACAATTTTCTCGCATTTGTTCGAGCTTGATAAAAAAAACGAAAAATATTTTTAACACTCATTCTTTTATAGTATTTTTATTGTTGTTTCAAGAACTTGCAAAAAAAATAAAAATCGAATACACTATGGACCTCTAAATATGGCCGTGAAGATAAAAGATTGAGGCGATTGACTCCAAAGCTCTCGTTCATTTGAAACAGAAATAAAACGAATTTTCTTGATTATCGAAAATGTCATTATGGCAGGTACCAAAGAGAAAAAAAATAATGACGACGGTCTAAAAAGGCAATTTTTCGCCGTATTTTTTTTAAGTTGAATTTTCTCAAATTGTAAAAATAATAGTTCCGCAATGCCCGAGTTAGGGATGATAGAGGGATATACACTGAAAGTCTATGCCAAGCTTGAAGTCAAGCGGTTGAATAGAACTCGAAATTTATGTCAACGAGGTTGAAAAAACATGTTTCGAGAAAATCGCGTTCGAAGTTTCGAGTACAATTTCAGACAACTCCATCCACCTAAGTGGCATAATGAAATATTATACTTGCGTTATATTAATGCGAAAAAGATATATGCGGCTATTAGACTACACTTTAATTGCGTAAAGGGTTACAGGGTGTCCTGTTATGAATGTATAATCTTATAACTATCGATAGGTCAGTTCATGTCTTACTATATACGGGAATTTCAGTTTAGTAATAGTCCCACAATTTTCGAGATAAAAATCATCTGCTTTTGGTTTTTCGCGTGCCATTTCTACAAATAATAACTTTTTACCCAGTTTAAAAGAAAATACTCTTGGTTATTCGTGCTATCTAGAAAAGTCTTCTTTTTAATCTTAAATATTAAGGAAACTTCACGAAAAAAGATCTTATGCAGAATTTCCATACAAACCAATTCGAACGTCTGACTTTGATAGCCTGCTGTGTAAAAAAAATGTACTACACATATCGTGCCAATCACTTAAAAAAGTTGCTAAGTTATTGTCGATTCATATCATTTGTAGAAATGGCATGCGAAAAACGAAAAGCAGATGATCAAAAAATAGTACAAAGCTCAAAACCTCGAAAACGGTAGGGACTTGCACTAAACTGAAATTCCAGCATGTAGTGGGACATGATCTGACCTATCGACAGTTGAAGAACTATCCATTCATAACAAGACACCCTGTATATGTATTAATGTTCTCCTAAATATAAAAAAATGTTTAACAATTCGACCAATTTCCATTTTGTATGAAATGTGCCACATGTATACATACATATATAGCATTTCACCCCAAAGCGAATTGATTCAATCGATCACTACGTTTTTTGTACTCTGGGGTGAATTGATAGAAATCATTACAAACTCCACATAACGAGCAAAAACCATTCGGCATATACTTACCCATATACATATATGAGCGTACATACGACGTAAATAATATACGAAAGCGAATAGATAGAGAACGGTGAAAACCGCGGCAGTGCTTTGCAGCGGGCGAACGTGCTGCGGTTTTAGTACGGGAACGTAGACACAATGAGGGAACGTAGCGTGGACCAAAAATGCGGGAACGGGACCACGCAAATTCGATCTCTCGTAGCGAAAAGCAGAAAACGGCAATGGGATGAAACGGCAAAATATCTCTTTTCTCTTCCGGCTGCGTTACATCTACTACCCCCTAGTAGGATAATTTACCCTCGTTCTGTATGCTTCCTGTCTCCCACACTTTCATTTAACTCACGCTTGCACGAAAGCGGAATTCCAACTGACGCTAACGAGAATGACCCACTTTTAGCGCGCCATATAAATGCACGATGTATATAAGTGTACTCCCCTTTGTATATATATATATATATATATATATATATATATATATACATAAATGCACGCAGGAGTGTACAGGACGTTTGGGTAAGCAGAGTGACTGGCAGTGATTGGCCGTTTCGTAAAAAATGTTACCCGTCTATCAAAGTGGAGAATAAAATATGAAAGAATTCTAAATATAAGATTCTGTAGAGAATAAATTGCGACACGACGATAAATACGTAATTGCGAATAGTAATTGTTTTAAGGCGTTACCCCCACTTGTAGCGCAAAAAAGGCCTTTTTCACGAACTTTTTAAAGAAAACTACAAAACTTTTTTAATCAATCAATATACCATCTTAAAGAACACATCTTGAAGAACTTTCAGTAATTTTTTTATTGAAAAATATTACATTGTTTAGTGGCAAATGGCCGTCAATGAAATAATGTTTTTATATACACGGTTTGCGGTGACCAACATTGCGGCGAAGTGGATCATCTGAAAAAAAAATGCGGATGGATTTAGTCAAATATAAGTCCAAACTAGTCTTTAATCGAAGGATTTTAAAAAATATTCATTTTTCACAAAATGGCGGACAGTCAAAGTTAATGGTTCGATTTTAACGAAAAAACGGCCGTTTTTTGGCTATAAAACGGCCATTTTTTTTTCGAAAAAAAAAAATGGAATGATTAAAGACTACATTTTTATGTACTAAATAAGCCTGCAAAATTTCAAGAAGATCGGTTCATTAGTGTTCGAGTAATCTTGGTCACAGACTACAGAAATGCCAGTTTGAGAAAAACGCGTTTCAATTTCAGTTCTTCAATTCACGGATTCTTCTCTTTCAACGCTCATATCTCAGTCAATTTTGTTCGGATCGACTTGAAATTTTCAGGACATATTCTCAGATACTTATACTTCAAAAAAATGCAATAAAAAAATCGATTTTTTCAAAATCGCAAGTGGGGGTAACCCCTTAACAGGTCTGCATAAGCTTAGGACCCAAAAAACATGTCGACTTTGATTATTTTTTCCGATGAGACGATTGGGATAGTAAGGGTCAGGATTTTACACACAATTAATGTATAGTTATGTCGAACTTGAGTTTTTTTATTGAGAATATTGCTTAACAATGGAGTTGTTATTATTTTTTAAAAGTGGTGCCCATCAGTGTAAGTGTTATTGGCAAGTAGGGTGATCTGGAATAAATATAAAGAAAATGTACCTTTAGTGGAAGAATAAATTACTCTTGTGACAAGATACTTTCTTAAAATTTGGAAATCTACGGAAATGGCATGACGTAGGAAAAAAGTTCAATTTTCGACCGCAAAAACAACTTCAATCATCTGTTATTAACAAAGGGATAAAGAAATATTTTTTAAAATCATCTGGTCATGCGATAGGAAAGGTTATAAACTAAGCTCTATCCGAACTCGAAGCGAATCGGTCGAATAGATTTTGGGATCCGACTTACACCGTTTCCCAAAATTCAGTTTCGAGGAAATTGCGAAAGAAAAAAGGTTTGCGCAATGGGCGATCTGACCCTTCGCCAAAAGCGTTTAAACTCGATGAATTTTTGGGATTTTACATAATTTTCATAGCAAATCGAAGTTAAGATCCTAAGCTATAAAACCATGCAAACAAAAACTGTATCTTCAAAATTTCAAGCTTACGCGGACCTCGTTACAAACGTCGTTTGCGTAGCGAAGTCGACTGAGCCCTAAAATGCCAATGACTGTAGAATTGATCGTGCCAAGAATACTTACCTGGTGGGAATGGCATGCAACAGTTATATGCGAGCGACAGAAAGAGAGCTTCAACATTTCGACGACGAAAAGTCACGAAGGCTCAACACGTCATTTTTTTCACGCCCCATCATGCGAGATACGCCCTTCTTCACTTTCAACAGTTATTGCCTGAGTCGTGTGCATATATGTTCATAAAATTCCGCTGCATCGTGCTCTGAATACGATACTGTACATTGAGGAGCTAGCATTTACGAATATAATGGCACGAGAGAGTACACGCGGCAGGGTAAAATATATACGTCTATGTATAGAAACGGACCGGAAACGCACTAGCCATTGCTGGACCTATATA
Source organism: Ophion costatus (assembly GCA_951751655.1). Lineage (NCBI taxonomy): Eukaryota > Metazoa > Arthropoda > Insecta > Hymenoptera > Ichneumonidae > Ophion > Ophion costatus. Next base: position 21,591,134 of record OX632363.1, read on the forward strand.
GAATGAGCTTTTCCGGCGCGAATTTTCCCAACCGAGACGAGTGCGAGAGCCGCTTTTATCGACTCTCCGTCTCTCTCCTTTTCTCTCCGTTCGCACACTATGTATACGGTTGCAGCGAGTATGCCCAGTCGCAATTAACGATCCCCTGATAAAATAGGATTTATATCCACCACGGGGGTGCAGTGGTGCTTGGTCCGTGGACCGCGAGTGAAAAAGACCGAATCTATATGTACATACGCGTATACTATATGCATACTTACATATGTATGTATGCATTTGTACATACATAACGTACACGCATAAAAATATTCAACAGCCCCTTTATTTTCCGTCTATAGAGTCCTTGGTGTACATCATACATCCTATTTTGCTGGCTTCGTACGTTCGAAAACCCCCCGTGCACGGGGTGCAATTACGTCACATCCCCGTGACCATTTAATCCCATAAATTGACTCCCGTTGAAGTTTCACTCGAAAATTATAACGACACATTATTACACTTTGTGCAACGGGTACGGAGCGCATCGTCGAGTTAAGAGTATTGGGAATGCGAAACTTTCGAGAGCACTAAAGAGCTCGAGAGTACTCGAGTTTCAGGCCCAATCTGGCCGTTGACTTATGTTTCCAGTTGCCAGCAGTAGCCACCTGAGGTGCAGTAACCTGCCAGTGTTTGACTTGTGAAAATGATTGTGAAAATGTGAAAATGATTGTGAACGGTATGACGATTCTCACGATAAGCTTATTAGTGATGGTCGATCCGCCATTTTATAACAGGAACCTCGCAGGGCGGATCTACCAGCTTAGCATCCTCTTGGTTCGTATGTAGTCTGGAATCGACCAGAGGCCAAAAGCACCTTTTCCAAAAGGATTGAAACGCAACGGAGCATCAATGTTGCCTAATCTGTTCGCTGGCAATGAAAAACTTTAGAGTGATGGTGTTAGCTACGATGGCACGTCGCTGAGTTCATTAATTTGCCCACAGTCGAAGCCTGCTACGTGTACGGATTGGATTCTGATGAATATGAATTCACAACTTTTTGCTGATAAGCTTGGCATCTTTATTTTCGGATGTAGAGCCATAGATTGATCCCAAGATTTTCGGGATTGATCGGTCGCAATTCCCCCAAGCGACAGGAGGGAAACCGAAGAGTGTCAAGACACCTGTAAAAGCGCAAAGCAACACCAAGGTGATGTTCCTCGACGAACGATGGCCGTCCGTTTGACGCTTCGTCGCTTCGCATCTACTACAGCTTCCGCTCGCCTCGGTAGATGAGCTTGCTACGTTGGCCTGACGTTTGTCCCACGCTCAAGTGCTCACTAAGATCGCCGGGACGTCCGACCCCGTATACCTGCCGTCTTGACTAGTCACGTGAATACGCCCAGGGGGCTTCTTCCTCCGCCCCATCAACTTTGACTCCCTTGACTTTGAGCTGTCAAAGCTCAAAGCTAAGAAAAACCGTCACGGGTAAGACGCTAGTGTCCTGACGCTAGACATTCAAGTAGAAGGCTGTAAGACATTTGCCTGGAGAATGAGGACATTGATGACGGAAGAATGTCTGTTTCTTCGAATCTGTCAAACGTCGGACCAACATTGTTGTCCAATCTGCGTAACTTTCTGCAGACGCGCATTCGTGTCTGACGCGTCAAAGTGCTCGATTCCGTTTATTGACGAGTCGTAAAAGGGGCAGCCAAGTCATCAGTTGACGAGGGTAAAGTGGCGAACCTTTGTCATCTCTTACATGCCCATATACATGTATTTGTTCGAAGCCAAGTACGCGGAGTTGATAACATCGACCAAGTAGGTATGGCAAGGAAAACGCAACGCCACCTCCGCATCCCTTATCCTCCATTCGTTCCACCTGGAGTGCTTTGCTTGGCTGCTGAAAAGCCTCTCCTAACGAAGCACCGATGTTACCACTAACGGATTACGTATTCAAGAAGGGTAGGTGTACATTGGCATCAGCCGGTGGGTTATCGAGACGAGGGTAAGGGTTCGCCAGCCGAGAAAGGCCCGGAACACCAATGCCTCCCGATAACGGTAATTCACTCGTTGGCAGTTGATGCAGACATTGGCATCGCTCATTCAACGAATTGCCGTTGCGAATTGTATTGACCTTAGTGGCTTGACCAGAGTGCCGGTTAATTTCGCTTATCGACAATGGCCTCATGGGCTGACCACTGTGCCTTTAATCCCGTTGGGACGAAGCGGATAAGGTTACGGAGAGCTACTGTCAGGAACGTTGCCAATGCCTAGCGGGGAACCGCTTGCATCCCAAGGCGGAAGGAGCCCGATAGTAATGATGTTTGTTTAGCTCCTACGAGCGTGTATGTACGTACAGATAGAACCATTGGTGTATTACGATGCAGGGCGCAGAACGCACTCGGCATACGGAAAACCGTATAACCAATTGCAGCTGCAGCTTTCCAAAGATAGCATCATCGGGGAGACATCAATGGGGGACTTTGGTCCGTACACGAAGGTACACGTGGAAGACGATAAGGATGCAGACAGTTCAGTCAGCTTGCTCTCTCTCCCTCTCACTCTCTCTTGTTCTCTCTGTCGTTTAGACAAGATGTCCTTCCATTACTACGCGAACATCTTTGCTCCTCTTAGCGGTCCTATTCATTTCCTCCTAGTCCTATCTCTATTACTCCACTCGAGCTCATCTTCGGCGCTCTCGCTCTGTCGTTCTCCTAGTCCCTCTGTTCAACTAGAAACGCAGTTCTCGCCCACACGTACCCAGAACGAGTATAAACTTCCCTCGCATAAATTGAAAACCGTGGATGCATCAAGGCTCTCGACACATCGAGGTAGCCGCCAGGGCCTTCGTTGCTGCTTGAGCACCGGATCCTCAGGAGTTAAGCAACGCAGATTAAATTTTCCGCCTAGGGGACGGGCGAAGGACGACTTTGTGTATGCGCACAGAGCCTGAGGAAACCTACACGTATTCTCTGTTACGATTCGCGAGACAGCCTCGAGTATCCCTACGTATACATGCCTACATCCATCTCGATATGTACATGAATGTGTACATGTGTCTATAGGTTTTTCCCCGAGATGAGACGCTCCTTCCACCTTGTTCCACGTTCTCTCAATGAAGTACATCTCTATAAGCGGAAAGCGGAGAGCACGAGAAAGAGAGGAAGCTAACAGAGGGGTCGAAAGATCTTACTGGTTCGCTCAATCTTGAAAATAGAGCCTTCTTACTCTCTATCTACTTTCCTTCCTTGTGTTCAAGGATGAAAGACTATGCTAGACGAGCATGCAGACTCGAAGAGATCGCAGGATTCACTTTTCACTCGTGCCTGTATAGCGAAGAAGGATCCCCTCTTCTTTAAGTCCTAACTTCAACTTCTCTCTTTCTGTCTCTCCCTTTCGCTCGTTTTGTGCAACACGGAATTTCTCTTAGTCCCCCCGAGCAAAGCTCGCACGCGAAATTCGCGTGTGCTCGCCCTTATCCCCAACGTCTTTTACCTCGTACAAGCATTTTCCATGTAATACCCGGAGGTTGCTGCAGCACCTTCAGCAATTCCTACGGTAGAATGGCTAAGGTATGCTACCTCGAGAAACGACGAACCCGAATCCAAGCAACACATACGACTCTTTGAGAATTCGATCTTTTTTTTCCTTTTTTGTTCCTTCGACACTGATCATCTAGTTTGCTCGTCGAAAAAGCCACATCACTCAGTCTCACTGCATCTGTACTCCAGATGGCTGATGACAATGAGTCAAATATTCTTGAGGCGGGAAATCCCTTTAGGAGCGTGAAAAATAAGTATTTTTCGGGAATTTTTTTAGAGGGGTTAAAATAATCTGATCATTTTTTTATTTGGACATGATTTTATTATAACTGTCAAGTTAACATTTTTTTTTTGGATGACCAACAAAATGGCGGCGTTATTAAGGGTTTTCGGACGCCTGTTTTCCGCGACATCGAAAAGTGCTGCAGTTATCACACTTTTTCTGTTGATCTGAAAAAGATTTAATAAGTGTCATTCGTTTACTGACATATTAAGGGGAAGGATATACCTAAAAATGATGAAAAAGTGCAATATAAAAAATTTGGGAGCCTTTTTACTCCAAAGTTCGAATTTTCGACCATTTTTTCGACATATTTGACCCCACAACAATTATTTATTTACACGTTACCTTTCAAACTTTAGGTATATCCTTCCGATAATATTACTGAGAGTAACCTCCCAAAATTTCATCCAAATCGGTCGATAACTTTTTGAGCTACAACACGAGCAGTTTTTGAAAAAGTAGTTTCGGGATAATCGCGTTTAAAATTTCAACATATGAAAACTATTAATCGTAGTGACTTACCCCGCGCTCTAGACTATATGCGATAACTCCGCAAATATTCAATATTTCGAGTTTTCCTTTGGTCACTATATTCTTTGGGTATCATACTTCCGAAATATGTAAAAAAATAATCGATTTTTTTTTAATTCTAAAGGCATTTCTCGCCTCAAATTGTCCTTCATAATCCTCACTATATTTGTCTTGTAAAGCAGTTTTGTTTGATCGTACACCATCCTAACGCTTAAAAATGAAGGGTCAAAAAATGATTACCTGAAACAGTCAACGATGATTTACAAAACAATTTGAGATACTTGTGTCTCAAGCAAATGATTGAGCTTATCAGGTATTCTGATGTGCCGAATGGGTAATTTTGCCATGCCTGATTTATCGTCAGACATAAGGATATTTATACATACATCGAACGCCTTTGGAGCGTTTGGTTTCTTTTTTGTCGAAAACTTTGAACCATCGAACAAATTATGTGACGGTGAAATGAAGTTTTTCCCACTCCCTGTCGATTCCTCGGTGTACGAGAAGTCCTTTCCTTGACACTTTTTTTTTGTAGAAAATCCATTTCGAACTCGAGTGCCAAGAGAGCGCGGCTCGTCGGCGTGCGAACGACGTCGAGGATGGAAATGGCCATGAGAAAAATCTTGTAGAAAAGTAGTGATGTGTGTGTGTATATATATATATGGGGAAGTTTTCCGATAATGGAGCTCGAAATCTTTGGCGGAACCAGCTTCGTCCCTCCGGTCCCTGATAAAAATAAAACTTAGCGCAGTCTTCTTGGAGGATAAAGACGAAGAAGCTTAACGTAGTGGGTTCGAAGTCCAAGGTGTATTGAGGATTAATTTCCATTGAACCGGAAGTTTTTCTATCCAGGGTGGAAGGTGAATTGACAGAAATGACAAGGGTTTGATATATCGTAAGAAAAGAAGACCAAAGTTATGAATTATTTTCGTTTTTTACTTACGATAGGACCGGTTCTCAAGTTCCGGGAGAAATAGATGTCATTCTATTAGTGTGATTGACCATACGATGAATCATATGTGTCCTTCGGTTGAGAAATAAAATATAAAATGAGGGTAAATATAAAATGTTGCGAAGAATAAATTATGAGAGAAAGATAAAGAACTGATTGTTGCCGCTACTCGTTCTTCCGACAAACGTCGTTTCTCTAAGGATGTCTGTTAGTCACGCTCTCAAGGGGGTATCCCTCTCTGGAAGACCATATTGAAGAGTCAGAATGCTGAATTTTTTTCTAGTAACAGATTGATTGGAATAAATTATTTTTTTCCCAGCATGTTGAGCACATGTTTGTGGTTACAATGTAACTTTTTCGGAAGAAAATCTTTCAAAGTGGTCATCGTGCTGCAGTTGACGTTGCAGTCATCCAACGGCGAGGCCCAAAACGGCGGGGTCTCTACCAGGCTCGAATGTAATTTGAAACGAAATTTAAAAAAATTCTTCGAATATATCTAATTGGTTTGCGATCCACTTTTCGAAATTTCGAACAATACAAAAAATGACAGCTCCTCCAAAGAAAACCTCATTTTTCTCTTTATAAAAAGCATGCTGAAGTCATTATTATTAACAAGTGGTTCATCCAATTGAAAAGTGCGAACGTCAACCGAAAATGACTACTGTTTGAACGCTAACTATGCAAATTCAAGTGAATAGAATTCCAGGGTCCGGCTGGTCTTAAAATATTCTGGAAAGTTCACACTGTATCAATATGCAAAAAATACGATTTTTTAAAGGTTCCAGAGAGGGATACCCCCTTGAGATATTCCTCTCACGAACCCGAATATTCAACGATTAACGGATTTTCGTCTATAATTAAATAAAAATACATCCCAGTTTACTGATAACATTTCAAGCCATGTTACCGAATTTTTAACGAAAAATTGCATCTCTAAAAATCGTCTCATTCGTATGGCACTTTATGGAGATGACGCGGTCGCCACATTTCCATCCAGCAATTTATACACCAAATAACTCTACATGTCTGATATAAACTGCTCTACACGTGGACAAAATTCTAAAGAATCCGTAGCGACAATAAAAACAGGAAGTCACCGAATGTTTCAAGAAAATACTAATGGTAAAACTTGGAAAAATCTGACTAGCAAAAGAATCTTCGTAGTCGCGATTTTTCAGAAAAAAATGTACAAATGTCTAAATCAAGTAAATTTTCGCGAAATTTTTCATTCCAGTTTATCGTCGGGTATAAAATAGGATTGTAACTATTTTTTATCAAGCGAATAATTTGTCAATGATTCAGAAGAGCCCTGCTTGCGTCTCCACAAAATACGGTCCTCCGTGAAAGGAATACCTTAAAACTACGTGCGTAAAGTAAACGGCACGCAGCCATTCCATGAGAGAGACAGAATGAGGGCCTTTACATGTTGACTGCCAAACTTCATTTCGACTGCCAACTGAGTATGCTGATGTATATATTGCGAGAATAAAAAAAATGTTACCACACAATTTCTTCCGTCTTCAACATCGTGGAAACAGATGTTATCACAAGAAAAATAAATGTTCATTAAT
>OX632363.1:21602991-21607340 GCA_951751655.1 Ophion costatus
ATATATATATATATATATATTTATGTATGAATGTATGTATGTATGTATGTGTGTATATATATATATATATCAATTGCAGATAGCCACCCGCCTCGATACCTTCATTGTTAGTGCATCTCTACTAGATCGCGAAAAAGCACGAATGCTGTTGCCCGTGCTCCCTTAAGAGAGCGAGTTTTCATTCCCTTTGACTTCCAAAGCCTCTTCGTCTTCGTCATTTCCTTCGTTCAATCGTGGCTCGCCATTGTGCGATATCTTTCGTGTCTTATTATCAAAAGGTTATGTTCGTTTTTTTTCTTCCCATTTCACTTGGCATACTGTCCTCCCTCTCTTGAAACGGACGTACACGTGTAATAAGATTAGAAAACAAAGTGGAAATGGCGTTTTTGTTCTCGTTCTTTGATTTGTCTTCAAATTACTGTGAGGCGCTGAAGGGAAGGACGCGACGGGGATCTTGAAAAGGAGAGAAGAAAAATATAAGTAAATAAGCCGACACTGGAGAATTTACGCGGTTCTATACTGGCGGTACTCCGAGTTTAGCAGCGTTGTGCATGGGTGATACTCGGAGCGGTGACCGCTTAGCCATGCACCGGCTGGTTGAAGCAGTGAGCGGAAGGCCAATAATTCCGAGACCTTGGTGTACCGCCGCACGTAGGGAGTCCACATTGGTAACCAAGTGGATGCGGCGCAATTTCTCGGTTATTTTTTTTTTTTTAATCAACTACTTTTGGTTTTTCGCATTCCATTTCTACTGGTAACTTTTTTGACCCGGTTTTTTAACAATACTCTTGGTTACTTGTTTTATCTAGAAAAGTCTTCAATTTAACCTTGAATGTTAAATAAACTTTATGGAAAAAGATCTTACAGAGCATTATCATGCAAACCAATTCGAACATGTGACTTTGTAACCTGCGGTGTAAAAAAAATGCACTACGCATATCGTGCCAATTACGTAAAAAAGTTTCATAGTTATTGTCGATTCTAAAATGGGATTATTCTTCAACTCTTTAACATAGCCTTTTAATTATTTTTTTTATCGAATTTCCAATAAACGAAGTCGTCTTCCAAATTTTGAATTGAAATAAAAAATATAAAAAATGATGTGACTGGAGAGTTATTTTATGGCTTGAGGTATGAAAAGAATGGAAATGGTCGATCCTTCACGCGCTCCCCCCACGCATTCGACCTGGAAATATGGTTTGTATGAAACCTCGGCATAAGATATTTTTTCATAAAGTTTCCTTAACATTTGAGGTTGAAAAGAAGACTTTTCTAGATAACACAAATAACCAAGAGTATTTATTCAACAACCGGATCAAAAAAGTTATCATTTGTAGAAATGACATGCGAAAACAAAAAGCAGATCCTTTGGGATTCAAATTCGATTCGTACATTTCATCCCAATGAGAATTCAATGTACGAGCATTACGTTTTAGTATAGGGATCCAATTCGAAGACCTATTGGATCGCTATCAGGAAGTAGGGACAAGTATGGGAGTCCAATTGGATCCCCACGACAATTTTTGCACGGGTAGATACTTGAGTGAAACGTCTGAGCACCAGAGAATCAGAAGAATACGAACCCTCCTATACCCGTGGGGGTTTTGCTCAGTTTCCCTGTTCCCTCGGCAAACGCGGTATAGTGAAGCTTATAACGGCTGTGGACGCCACGGAATTTAGATTAGATTAGCTAAAAACGAACATCCCTCAAGTGCCGTCGTTAGATTTCGTTGAACCTTATATCTGTTATGAAGCATTAAAAATTCAGAGATTTTTTTTAATCTACGGAAAAACGGTTTTAAGGGACGAAACCAGTCCTCGAAAAAAGGCGTGTCAAGGGGTAATATTGCAATTTCACCTACGAAAAGGAAAGTTCTTTCAATCCAAAGCAATGAAAAATCCTCTAGAGAGTTATTGAAAAAAAGAATTAAAGAGTGAACCATCCCTTGTCGAGGGCTGGTTTTACCGTTTAAAAACGTTTTTCCGCCGATAAAAAAAAAATACGTGTCGCTTAATTTTCAATGCTTCATAACATATATAAGTTTCAAGAAAATCGAAGGATTACACCTGAGGGATGTTCCTTTTAGGGGAACTCGAGACAAGACGAATACGCGGGGTAAGATGAATTTTAAGCCTAGCCACTAAACAGTGTGTGCGAGCAGATGCTCCCGTTGGAGTTTGGAGGCGGCGCGGTGAGGTGAATGAGTGTGAAACTATCACGTGTGGTAAAAGCACGCGTTTCGAGTAACAATTTCGATTTTTTGACAAAACAATGTAATTTTAGGTAAAGTTTAAGATCGTTTCAATTTATTTGACTTGGTGATATTGATTTGAGACAGTTAGGTAAACACCATGAAAGTACTGGTTATTAATATAATAAGAACGGTTGGTCAGAAATGTTCAAGGGTATTGCGTGATTTTTTGTTAATTCGTTAACCTCCTAATGGGGTAAGATGAATTCAAGCTATCGCAAACCCGGAATATTTTACAACGTACAGTAGAACCTCGATTATCCGAACCAATTGGGACCGAGACTAGTTCGGATAGTCGAAACGTGGGTTTTTGGGACGACATCATAAACAACACCTTTTTACATAAAAACAGTACATATATATATATATATACACATATGAGAAAAGACGAATGCTTTTTTTATGTTCTTTTTTATAAAATCGTCAATTGTTAATTGACGAAAAAATCGTTGGGATTCGTGCCAATGTTCGGATTATTGAGCGTTCGGATGAACTAAGTCATCATTCGGATAATTTAGCGTTCGGATGATCGAGGTTCGGATAATCGAGGTTCTACTGTACCACTATTTACGTTAGAACGGGTGAAATGAAACTAGTAAAGCATTTGGTTCCTCTTCAACCGGTGTTTCTACCAGAAGAAGAAAAAGACCTTGCAAATTATCAAATTGATATGGAAGCAAGATTATTCGGACTAATCCTACAGAACTTAGACGATTGGCTTATCCAATTGATGGTATTGAGAATGAAACCACATTTATATGCGAAAGATGCCAATAATTCGTGTCCCATCATTATCCCAGCGCTGTTTCGTCTTGTCCCGTATACGGGGTAAGATGAGACAAATAAAGGTTTAATTAAAAATATATATTGTATGGTACAAATCAGAAAAACTGAGTTTTTGCTTCTAAAATTAAAAGATTAATAAATGTTGGACTGACTCATATATGTATTGTTTTATATGAACATGACCTTGGCGTTATCATCTTGCCCCAACTTCCCCAAAGTACGAGTAGAAAGTGATAGGAAAGGGTTCAATTAGAAAGGGCAATACGTAAAAACCTGCAGAGGCATTTGTAGACACTAAGGAAATAAATACAATTACACAATATATAAATAATAATAAAAAAGGTCGGCGGTCGCAATTTTGGCCCCGGCCAACACTGCGATGGGTGACCGCTCAGCCTAGTGCCGACCAGGACGCAGTTTACTGACTTTCCGCCGGGAATCCAACTCAGTGAAAATATAGCCGCATATATCAGCACGGATTTTCCACATTTTCCCTGAACACTGTACGAATACTATAGGTCGGTGCATCAGACAAGTGCAACACTAGAAATAATGAAGTATAATGAAAATCGAATCTGTCTGCACGAGCCTGAGTTATTGGTACTTGGAACTTATTCGATCCAACCGTATTTTCTCGAAATAAACGACAATCCGAAGTGCAAGGAAACAAATTAGCTTCTCTCTCTTTCTCTCTCTCTCTCTCTCTCTCTCTCTCTCTCTCTCTCTCTCTCTCTCTCTCTCTCTCTCTCTCTCTCTCTCTCGCTCTCCCTCTCCCTCTCTCTCTCTCTTCCTCTCCAGAGCTCACGAAAAGTTTCGTCGTGTTCGTCGAGTCTTTACAATGGGAAAACTCGAGGAGTATCGATATAATTAGCAAAACTGGTCCCCGGAGTAAGTTGCGCATTGGAAGAACTTTTTCGTCGTTCCCTCTCGTCTTTGGAGCTCTAACTGCCTGCGTCCTCTTCATTATCCATTTACTCTCTTAGTCCCTGCGTCGACCATTACCCAACAGTTAGTAGTTTTTCTCTTGTCCCCCTACCGATATACCCTCGCAATTGTTATCGTAATTCACCCGAATCCTGAATTCAGGATGCAAACGTACATATATAAAAGCCGAAAGCAATTATTTATATCGAAAGCAGGCAGCCAAAGCTACCTGGGTAAAGCAAATATATGTACATACGTATACATAGGTAGAGTGCGATCTACGGGTCCTTACCGAGGTTCATACTTGTGGATGTATAAGACTGTTAGCTTGTGTTAAAAAGTTCAGGAAATTAGCTTTTACAAATTAAACCCATTTCCACTCGCTGG
>OX632363.1:21607540-21615040 GCA_951751655.1 Ophion costatus
AAAATTATACAATATGGTGGCGCTGGAGACAATCTCCCGGACATGTTAAATTTGGGACGCTCTGCGGCACGCAGTGTAACTAACGCAAATTTAATTGGGAAAGAAAAATGTTACCTTCTATTAATTTACATGAGTCTAGCTAGTGACATACGTAGGGAATTTTGAAAATATGGATTTTTGTATAATTTGCAAGCATTTAAAGTAAAAACTCAATTTTCAACAGAAAAAAAGGACAATCGTTTGCTAATAACTGATGCTATAATTACCTCATAGAAAATCCGGTAGGTATTTTACTTCGGAATGTTATTTTAAAGATGTGCTCGAAATTTTGAGTGAAAAGAATGAAAATTGTTAGAGTTATGCTGCGTGCCGTTTTGAAAAATTGTGTTCCGAGAAAAACGATCGACGCCTCGTACACGGGCTAGCCACGGTCACCGCAGACCCACACGAGCCTGCGGACCCTTCTTTTACAGGTATCAAACTTTTTCCCTCTTACAATTCATCTAGATGGTTCAACGTACTTCTTAAGCCAATTTAAAAGAAATCAATTTTTTTGAAAATTCTACAGTGGTGTTAGCCCTTGAGGTATTCCTCTCGTGGAGGGCCGTATTTTGTGGAGGCGTGAATGCCTTTTCAATCAGGAATAAAACAATGTCGCACAAATTTAGTAGATTTCGACATTTTTACATTTTCTCTCGAAAGTCCCGGCTACGAAAATACTTCGGCGGGTCACATTTTTTAAATTCTTATCATTGATATTTCCTTTAGGGGACGTGAAGTGGAATATGGTGGGGCATTTAATAAGGGGAAAGACCATGTACAAATGTCCCCCTGTTTCATTATCGTTGCGACACTTTTCAATTTTTTACACGGGTGAGCAGTTTGTACCAGGCATCTAGCGTTACCTAGTGTATAAATAGTTAGATAAAAATGTAGCCAGCGTGTCATCTCCATAAAGGAGATATATGAGATATATGTGCATGAATATACATGACTATATGGTATATGAGAAGATTCTTAGAGTCGTTTTTTTATGTTAAATTCATTTTACGTTCATTGGGATGGTCACTTGATTATAGACGAAAATCCGTTTATTGTTAAGGGTTCGGGTTCGTGAAAGGAATATCTTAAAACGAGGTCAACGGACTATCGAAGTCGAAACAATCGTACTTATATTCCGGACACCCTGTACACATGTGTAATCGTTTACATGGATGATGAAGATCCTTACTCACCACGGTTTCCAGCTTCTGAATCCGGACACGAAGCGAGAGAGAGAGAGAGCGAGAGAGCGAGAGAGAGAGAGAGAGAGAGAGAGAGAGAGAGAGAGAGAAAGAGAGAGCTGTATGGCAGCGGGAGAGTTGTTGAAATTTAGTGAATACGATATCTCTCCGAGTAGGACACCAAGGGTTGGCTCCTTGAAGCGCCAAGCCCGGAAACCTCTCTTGGCTGTGCGGAATCCTAGTAAAGTCCATGGCGCACCAACGAGGCTCCCGGGTTGTCCGGGCAAGAATGGAGGGATATATATTCCGAGCCAATTCTCGACTCCCAAGGTCTAACTTATGAAGCCAATTATGAGACGAGAGGGCAGACCCGGAGTGAAGAGACCCTCCAGATCGGATGGCACGAAAGAGGAAATCTTCTCGTCTCGTCTAGAAATTCACAATTGGTCGTTGGCCCATCTATATATCCGCTGGATTCCACTTCACTTTTGTCGTCTTCGATTACATCTACAATTCTTCGCTTTATCCGCCTAGAAATGTTTTCGAGCGACCCATTGTGAGAGGAAACGTGGAGACATTGATTTGAGGTTATTGTTCGGCTACGTGCGAGACTCGTGGCTTCCACGTCGCTTTCGCCGTTACATCCACGGACCAAAAGGAGGATTGCGTCGAGACCACAAAGTGTCTTTCAACCCTCACGTTTTGGCTACTTTTCGACGAATCCCTCGGTAGCCAAGAACAACCAACTTCTGCGGTGACGGAAGTCGCGTCGACCATTTGATGTCACCGCATTCAGCACTCCGAATAATTACAACCAGCCATCTACAGCAACCTCCAGTAGAACGTTACTGGAGGAATTGGTCAGCCACTTTTCACGCAAAGATCAGAGGCTGCTGGTCAAGCCAAAAGCCTGATTCAAAAGTTGTAGGTATTTTTAAGAAATGAATTTTCAGTGAAAAATTTCGTTATAACTGCTCATAAACTGCTCATAGAATGAAAAGTTTTGGATTAATCAGACATTCCGTACGTACTTCTCTGCGAAATGCAATTAGGAACATAAGATTTAAATTTGAAGTAAATCAAGTGAAAATCGTTGGTTATTTGTCACGTCAATTGGAAAAAAGCTGTTTCGAGAAGTTTCGAGTAGTCGGCCATTTTGTACATCGAAAAAAATATATATATTTTCTAACAGGTTGATGTTCATACTAAATAGACGTGTAATTAATTTTATGAGTGAATCACTTTTTCATACGAAAAAAAATTGTTAAATTCGCACATGATTTTATACCCGTTACTGTGGCCTAAGGCCTTAATTCGTATCCAACCCACTAAAAAGGTATTCTTCCGACTCACTTATTTTTCTCCGCGATCCTGAAGACTTTTGATCGGCAAATTCTTAAGGAGGAAGATACCCTTAGGCGAGGAAGAAATTGCTAATTTTCATGATTTTTTTTAGAAGGAGAGATTTCTTCGCCATTTTTTGAGACTTATTAGGGTATGTTTCATTATTACTTTTAACTGTTACATCGTATTTTTTAATATTGATGTTCAAAAATGGTGAGGGTATGACACGGTCTTCTAAACGGGTTGCGGCGGATGGTTTCAGACGGCGTGACACAGCGTGGGCGGGATTAATCTGCAATGAAACCAACGAAGATTTTTTCATTAAGGTAATCCTATCGCTTCACACTAGTCATGCCACTGATCATACTTGAGATTTGTACAATTTATATTTTTAACATATGCAAAAAAAAATAATTTGTAATAACTAAAATTTTCCATGTGTAAACTGTTCAATGAATGTTTACATTTAATTAGAAAAATGAAAAAATAGTTATTCCAACGATCGCGCAGTATTTCTAAGTTTGATGTTTGACAACATTGGTTCTATCTCCGTCTCTGTTGACCCAGCCAGGCGAGTTTAACCTCCATACTTTTCAACATCGATCTGTCAAAACAATGTCAGGTGTGGGAAATATAAAGCATTGTATTCGGGCTACAACTGGTAAAAAGCGTGGAAAATGTATCTCAGCCAAATATGTTGGTTCAAAATGAAATATGTCTGAAAATTCGAATGAGTAAGATGAGGTTAGGATTACCGCTCTTCCCTTGCTGTCACGTCTCTTTATCGTAGCAAGTGGTAATAAATCCACTACCGGAAGTTCAAATTAAACTTGATATTACATAAAAATTAGGTCAATAAGCGTAATTTCTTCTGAGAGCATTGGATTACTACAAGTGTTAAGTAGGTGAATCTGATTATTTTTAAGAATCTGACGGATTTCCACTATTATATACACTTTTGTAGCGACTGGAAATTCGGTTTTTGTATGTCGTCTCAGAATTCCTTCACAAAAATACGCAATATTAATATTTTTTCCCCTCTATAATTAGGTCGATATCCGACCCTGAAATTTTACAGAGACGATTATTAATGTATTTAGTGAGGCTAAAAAAATTAAAATCCTATGGATTGAAGCCTGGCGATAGGGTTAACTTAATACTCATATGCAGGGCATGAACCACGAAAAAATTAGAAATGTTGAAAATTAATTAAATGGAACGCTAATTTATATAATAACTATTTTTCCGAAAAAATGGCTACATTTTGCAATGAAAAAATTCCATTTTCAAAATAATTTAGGTTTATCGTTTAGAGAATAGGACTAGAAATATATATACGAAATTTCATCAGAATCGGTCGATTAGTTTTTTGAAAATGCAGTTTAGAAGGCCATGCCATACCTCCGCTATATTTAAAGATTAGCAAACAAAAAAATACCAAGTAACAGCCAAAAGTAGTATCAAAACATACCCTGAGTCTAAAAAATTATTAAGAAATATTTCCCATTTTAAAAAAATCATGAAAATCAACATACTTTTCCTCGTCTTCGAGATGCCTTTAGGCGTCTCCCCCCCCCCCCCCTAATGCGTAACCAACCCACTAGAAAGTGATTCTTCCGACTCACTTATTTTTCTCCGTGATGCTGTGTCACGATCCTGAAGACCTTTGATCAGCAAATTCTTAAGAGTCGAAAATTAACGAGCAGGCGACATTCCGACCTACGTCACGTCGGAAGCGCCACTTAATCCGAAAGACCTTCAGGCTACACAGGAAATTATGTGCGATAATCCATGTTCCTCGTACATTGAGAAAACGGCCGAAGAGGTACCAGCAGCCATTATCGACAAACCGTCGTTCGGTCGTCCTATAATGGTGGTTCCTGGATTAATGCAATTACGAACGAAGTTAAGGTGACTCCTTGAACGAGTTACTATCTTAAGATGTTCTATCTATTTATCATTGTTCTGTCCTACTCTCTTTCTATCGCACACTTGCACCTTTAATCTTCCAGCCTTCGCTCTACCTTAAATTCTTGGCCCTCCCTTCCGCGCTCCCGATCTTTCAACCCTCGATGGTTATGTATAGACACAGACAGGCCGTGAAATTGGCCTGACTACTTGTTGCATGAAAGCAGGGAAAATGGAGACCGAAAAGCCTCTTCTGCCCCCCCCCCTCTCTCTTACACCCCCCCCCCTTCCACACCCACACACACACACTCCCCCCCCTTTCACTCCTCTCTTTCTCTATCTCTTCCTCTCTCTCTCTCTCTGTCTCTCTCTCTCTTCGGAGCACAAAACTCGCAGTTGTTTTGTCATTCAATGGGACTTCACAGGCATTTATATACGTGTGTAACCAGAGAGTGGGAAAATCTAGAATTCACCAGGCACACAGGTGCAGAGACGAGAGTCCTCTTTCACGTTTACCCTCTTGCTCTGCATTTTCTTTTTTTCTTGTTTTTGTTTGCTTGTTTTTTGTTTTTCATTCCCCCGCGTCAACGCGATGTTCCATGGCACACGCTGCCACTCGAGTTTTAACGAGTCTCTGACGGATATACACGCGAATAAAACTCATTAAGGGTGCGATCCCCCGGGCTTATCCCGCGAAATCCATGAAACGCCATGAGAAGCTGAGGAGCACGAACGAACGAAAGGACGAAAAAAGAGCTTCGGCGATTAATCGTACACGAAATTCTCGATAACCCGAAAAGTACGACTTTTTTTCCTCGTTCTGCTGTTACTTTTTAAAGGCTGCGTTTCAACGGTAATTTAATTTGACGCTTGAAAAATAATCATCTTGTCGGATTTCTGTAGGCTTCGAGTTAAGGCAAAATGCCACTGTGACGGCTCAAATAAATTGTCAATTTTTGGCGATTTTTTTTCACACGTATGCCTAATTATTTGAGGATTGGATGAAGGATACTCCGTTCAGCATATAGTCAACTATTTCGAAACCAATTTTCAATGAACAATATATCAAAAATGTACAAAGAGATAAGCTTCCGGGGCGATAAAAAAAAAATTTCTTTCCATCGTTCAATCAAAGTTTTGGTGAAGGGTTACCTAAAAATGAAAAAATAAACAAATTTGAATATCTATATGAATGTAGTTATCGTTAATGTAGAATATCGTTACGCCTGACTTAAAAAAAAATATTTTTTCTAATTAATGGCCGCGTTTTGAAAAAAAAAACGTTTCAGATCTTTTTTTTACTTGAGGGGTGTAAAATGGTAATCGTTAAAATTAAATAAATCAAAATATGAAAGTGGATAACTAAAAAAAATCCATCTATTCATCAGGCTTCGAGAATTCGCTGGGACAAGCTTAAAAAAAGTCCTTTCGATTTCATTTCCTTCAGAAGAATACGTCTAAAGTTTTCGTTGCGTTTTTCATTATGTAAAATAAAGTTTTAACTTGAATATCGATACTTACATTAAACTCCACAACAAGCGACTTGAAGAAAGTCATTTTACAATAGAAGAAGGCCTAATATTTTATCTACTATGAAAGTGCAAGCTCTGCCTAGAATGGGACTGTCAGTCATAAGCGGCCGCGATATCGGTTCCCACTAAATTGACTGGAAGTCAATCAGTTTGCGGAATTTTTACTTGAAATCAATTTTATACAATGTTAAATGTGTATAGTTGAAAAAAATGCAAAAAAAATCGATTTTTTTACCCGACACAGTGGCGTTCCTCTATAGCGAGTACGAGATGTTAAGGAGATAATTGAACTTCGCCTTCACACCTCCTACAGTCAAATAAACGCCATTCCCAATATCTCATAAGAAACTATGCAGCATTGCCTAAATTCGATTTGCCTATTTTTCCTCAAAAAGCGAGCACCGAAACTCATGAAAGCTTCAAAATAGAATTGGACACGCAGTAGCGTTCAATGAGGCTCATTCGTGCCCTTTTTTACTGCCGACAGGAATGGCCACATGGTAACTCACAGAAACAAAAAGCCGTTCGAGTGCAAAGCCGAGGGTTGCGGCAAGTCTTACTGCGATGCGCGAAGTTTGCGACGTCATACGGAAAATCATCATGCCGGTAGCAAAGTCAACGAGAGCGTTAGTCCAAGCAGTCCTATAACGGGTCCCCATACGCCAAATACACCGAGCAGCAATCCCAGCACCCCGAGCACGCCGGGAGCACCGGCCACGCAAAACGGTCATGGACACACAGCCCTCAAGCAACTTTTGTCCACGGAACCGACGCAATCTCAACAGCACAAGGTAATTGATTACTCGCTTCGACAACCGGCGATCGATCTTGACTCGTCGATTGCCTTCATTTTTACAAGCTTCTATTTAACTTGCTTCGTATGTCAGTATTTCCGGTTCGAAACTCATCATCCATTTTTCAAGCACTTGCTGGCATCTGATAGAGCGGAAATTTGGCATACCTGTGTAACTTCGGTGAGAATGCAGTTCCATGGTACCACGTTAATGGTACCATGGAACTGATCTGATGATGGAGGTGGGAGATGGGCGATGCAACTCCTTAACCTCCTCGTTGGCATTGACGCAATAGTGCGTCAAATAACTCCGTGCCCTGTGTGGCATTGACGCAATAGTGCTTAAACCTTTATTTCCCTATTTAACTTGCTCTGATTTGAAATCGGAGACTCATTCGGGGGTTTTTGGGCTCGCTGAATTCGAATTTGAAGTCAAAATTTGGAAATTCAAAATGGCGGCGCCACTATGGCGGACAAAAATCAAAAACTTTACTCGATTTAGATGAAAATTAGTACTCCGGGATTTTTGAGGTCGCTGATTACGAATCTGAACTTTACATTTGGAAAATTCAACATGGCGGCGCTAGAATGGCGGAGCGAAATTGAAAATTTTACTCGATTTAGATGAAAGTTGGTACTCTGGGATTTTCGAGGTCGCTCATTACGAATCTGAACACGAAATTGAAAAAATTTTAATCGC
>OX632363.1:21620040-21647540 GCA_951751655.1 Ophion costatus
ACCGCGGGTTACTTTGCTGTCAAGGGTAGAGAAATGGTGGAAAGATAATCGTCGAGCACCGCAGGTATCGATCTCGTTTTTTTTTTCAAACGGCAATCCCAGAAGATACGTATATATATACATACACATAGAGACATACGTATATACAGTGGCCAATACCGGGTGGATGAACACCGGTTCTCGCGCACCTGCAATCCGATCTTTTTTCCAACACCATTCGTGCCGGAAAAGCCCTCGTTATTGTTGACCTTTGGTTGGAGAGCCAGCCAGCACAGCCAGCTTTAATCTCGGGAGCGAAAACCATTTTGCCACGTCATTAATCCGTGTGAGAAACGTCTAGTGACCGCGACGGTTCACGAAATTGACCAAACTAGTGACCGCGGGGATCGTCTCGTATTTCACGTCCCCTGCCTATAGATGGCGTTGAAAATTATTCACTTCTAATCATGACGTTGAACTTTGCATAGTTGGAGTGCGACGAAAATAATTTGCTTTTTTTCTTCCCTTAAACGATTTTTGGCAGATCGAGGTCACGAACATGATTTCATTTTTAATTAGGATCCTTAGTAGATTTCCGCGACGTAAATTTGCGAAAAAAAAGGTTTTTTAAGATTCGAAAAATAGAAAAATAAAAAAAATTCTGTTAGAATTCTAGCAACGCAAACTTCAACACCTTGAAGAAACTAAATATTTTTTGTTTTACTGAGAGTCCATTTTTTTATTTGATTAAGTGATTTTTTCGTAAAAAATCGGAAAACCATTATTCTGTCGAGAATCGTTAATTGTTGTCACCCGAAACCTTCCCTTCGAAAATTAGAAAAATATATGGAAAAACGTGTACAAATGTACCTATGACTGTGTTTGGCGTTAATCAATT
Source organism: Ophion costatus (assembly GCA_951751655.1). Lineage (NCBI taxonomy): Eukaryota > Metazoa > Arthropoda > Insecta > Hymenoptera > Ichneumonidae > Ophion > Ophion costatus. Next base: position 21,620,918 of record OX632363.1, read on the forward strand.
AAATTTTCAATCAGTTCATTAATGAACAAAAAAAGTAATTGCAATTAGTTTAATTGCAGTTAACTATTAATTGCATGTTGCAATTAATTTATTTGGATTAATCTATGTTAATTGCAAATCGCAATTAAAACAATTGCTATTAAGTTTTTTAGTTGTTCTAAGAAACAATGAAAACTAACAATTAACCTGATTAAAAGTACAGGCTTAAAAAAAAAAAGATTTCCATATTACTTCGTTAATACAATTCAACACTACTTCTTGGGTTTGTTTGGGTTTGTTTGGGTCCAAACAAACCCAAAGAGTAGTATCGAATTGTTCGGTCCAAACAAACCTAAAGAGTAGTATTGAATTGTATTAATGAAGCAATACCGAAACCAAACAAATCCAAAGAGTAGTATTGAATTGTATTTACGAAGCAATATCTAAATCAAACCCATTCAATTGTATTATCGAAACCAAACAAGCATATCTAAATCAAACAAACCCAAAGAGGGGTATTGAATTGTATTAATGAAGCAATACCGAAACCAAACAAACTCAAAGAGTAGTATTGAATTGTATTGACGAAGCAATATCTAAATCAAATAAACCCAAAATTTGGGTTTGTTTGGGTTTTTTGGGTCTGTTCGGGTCCAAACAAACCCAAACAATCCCAAACCAACTCACATGCATATTTCAACAACATATACATTTGTTCTGACGCGACCCCGCGCCTTATACAATAATCAGTTTTAATTGTCACTTTTTAATCAACTACATTTAAAAGATTGAAAATTGATTACTTTCTAATCGTGGAAAGTTACGATTAAAAATTGGTTAATTGTTAGTCGTCAGTTTTACAATTACAATTCATTAATTGTTAATTGTTATAGTCGTCATGAACAATTAATTGTTAATGTTTATTTACCCCAGCAATTGAATTTTGTCCAGCACTGCCTTATGATCCTGGAATTAAGTATCGCTGTTAATTTTTCATTTCACGATTTGTCACGAGAGGAAGACATGAGAAATCATCAATAATTTTAATGTTGTGATACATATGAACATTTCTCAATAATGAAGTACGAAATTATAATTTTTAAATGTAAAAATTCATGCGATACAAGTCTAATTGCGTAGCAATATTATTATAATTTATTAATTATACGTCGAAGTGTAAGATCATAATTTTTAGTTACAACTAAGGAAACCTTCGAGCATTTCTAATTTATTTAAATCGTGACGTGAATGGGGATATAAAATTTTTCGGATTTCCCAATTTATTCGCTGTTTTTTGGATGTTCCAATCGTGCCAATGTACCAACCCTAATTCTCATATACGACCCGGAGTATCTTATCCTCTAAGTGTGATAACGACTATTCGCAATTCTCAATCTTCTCTCATTCGCGATTTTCAACCCGAACATTCCGTTAATCGTTCTCTCACGATTCGGCGTAATTCCAAGTCTGGCAAATCCGCGAGAGGAGAGTGAGAGAACGAGAGAAGGTAAGAGGGAAAGAGGGATCAACTGTTCCTCGTCGTTCCCGAGGCCCGTTAAAGGCAATTAAATAAATCCTACGTCCCGATCGGATACTGTTATATCCCATTTGCCCTGAGAATCGTACAAGTAACAACGCGAACTACCTGAGATAATTTCCTCAAGTATCCATTACCAACTATTCATATTACATACAAATTCAATGCTAAAACGCGAGCATGCTCTTCTCAATGAGAAAAACTCGTAAATTTAATAGAAAACATTTTGAATTTGAAAAATGCATAATTTTTCCGCAACAATGAAACACCCTAAAGTGTAATTTAAATTTCACGCAGCCCCCCAAAAACTTTTCGTATTAACATCACCGAGACAGTCCATGCTCCTTGGTAGGAAAAGTCTCTCACGATCTACCCGAACGATTACGAAAGATTAAGGGTCCCTTTTTACACCAATTTACGACTTTTCTTCATCTTGTTTTACGATTTCTCGCGACACTCCTCGCAATTTTTTTCGTCTCTTTGCCTGCGACGAAAAAAAATCTCATTTAATAAGCACATTCGTTAATTAAGCAGACGAGTGAAGCAAATTAAAAGTCGAAGACGAATTTCTCAACCTCTTCACATGGACCTCAACTATTACGGTAATGGCTTAATGGGAAGAAAATTGCTCGAAAAAAAAACCTTCAACCCTTTTCATTGCCTTCGTTTTTTTTGGCTTGAATTCCTGATGCGACGAAGTCTGCTCGCTTTCTCCGCTCGACTGGGGACTCGCTTATTCAGAGATATCTGCGAGACGTTCCAACGTGAAAAAAAAAACGAAACTTTTTCTTCCTGCTGAACTCTTCGGATGAATTTGCAGAAAACTTTCGAGATGAGTTTATCATAATTTTACGCAGCATTGGGTGCACGTAATATATATATATATACACACACACACACACACACACATATACACATATAAATTTGAAGTTTGGCACATCAATTATAAGCCTCGTAACAGGACTTCCGAATACCGCAATTAATCCGGGTTAATGAGAGACCAAAACGAGAGCAAGAAGAATCTAATGCAAAAAAGAGTACGACGAAAAAGGCGGAAAAAACGTAAGAGAGAGAACAAAAGAGAAAGAGAGAGAGAGAGAGAAGGAAGAGACGAGGATGAATCGATTCAATATCGCATCAACTCCACGATTTCTCTTTTTTTTTCCTCGTGAAACCGACTTGAAGGTCTTTTACGAATTTCTCAGTTATATAGCGCCTGCGGAAAAGCGGATTATCAACTTCGTTCCTCAGATCGCCCAGACGTTTCACATTTTCCGTCGATCCGTTCATTACAAGCTCTTGATAAATTTATCGTTGCCAGGCAACCGCATAAAATCGTGCGCCACTCTCCATCTACCTCTCAATTTACGATATTACGCGCGTACGAATCAATTGCACGTACGTATCGAGTATCGTATTCATAGCGTTCGCCGTCATCGTGCAAGTAGACGAAGCCAACCATTTCTCATCATCCTCATCAAAACGCTTGCAGGAATACGTGCTCTGAAAGCTCGTGAGAGCAGGGAACGTCGGGATTCGTACAAACGAACGACACAATCTATTGCGCGAGTACACTCGATGATTAGAAGCACCCAACATCAATAGACGGAGTTGGCGAGAAAGATACGAGTTTGAGCTCAACGGGTAAATGGTCACCCACCCAAATATTGGCCCAGGCCAATGCTGCTGAGCGCGGCAGGCTGCATGCGAATATACAGAATGGTCGGGAAAGTGACGTCCAAAAGGCAAATCTAGATGCCTGGTATCAATACCTACCCCAATCACCCCCATGAATGTTCTACGATTTTTTTTTTAGTTTTGGAGAAAAAATGTATTTCACATTTTTTTTTCGTAATTTCATGTAACATTGATAATATTTTTTTCTGTATTTTGCACATTATTTTCTGTGTGAAATTTTTTTTAAGCAATCGAGTCATTCAGACCAGTACAAGTATTCTTTTTTATCATCTGAACTGTCGTGACCGATCCTCCCAAACGTAATTTTTAACGTTTTATCAAAATATAAGGCATTAACGTTAGCGTTCCGTTAGTCATTTATTTATTGATTGGCAGTTCACTTTATAAAGATAACGCGAGTTAATAAACCGCAAGAAAAGTGCATACGCAAATAGAAAAATGAAAATAAAAAGCTTTTTTCTCGAAAATTAAAATAGATTGTAGAAAAGATTATAGAAAACTGAAAAAGATTGTACACGGAGAGAATTTTTAAGTAATTTTTACTGTGAAATCACAGTAACTCGGTGACAAATGTGCAATTCTTCAGGTTTTTAGGAAATAAATTATAAATTTTCATGGAAATGAATCAAAATTTACTTTTGCGTAACAGAAATTTAAAATATTTTCCAGAATTTTTACTGAAATTAATAGTAAAATTTCATATAACGTAAAGATTACGACAATAAGTTAAAAAAGTGCTAATATAAATGAAATTTTTCAGTGGAACATTGAGAAATTTGTGTGTTTTCCATAAAAATTTAAAAAAGGAAGCAGAAATTTTCCGTGCGTCCACCGGAATTTTACGTTCTTTATAGTAAAATCAGTTAGGGCTAGGTCGCCTGACCGTACGCGTGAGCTCTGTGTGTGAGCGTGCGTATACGTGAACGCAAGCTGTGAGAGTGTGCTTGTGTATGACGCAGTATGACGAGCACGAACGACGCCGACCCGCGTTGCATAGCAACAGCGGTACCGCGCATGCGCATTATAGTACGAAGCATGGGCCAAGAAAGCCTCGTGGTCTCGTGCAGTCTAACGTGTTCTACGCAGTTCTACGCAAGAAAACAAAGAAACGTGAAAAGAAACTTCGATAAAGGACGTCTACAATGGTACGGAAAGATGATATGCTAAAATAAGTAGCAATCAAGAACACAAATGTTCAGAAATACAGTATATAGAGTATTTAATTCATCATAGGGAATTAATTTTTTGCTAGGGATTTTAGAAATTTAAAGTTTGTCAAGGTTATTTTTACTGTAGAAACTTGGAATTTTTGAGGCAGCCCATTGTTAAAATTCTACATGAGAATGTGTCAGAATTTTTACTGAAAGAAATGTAAAAAATTATGCTACTTGCTTAAATTTTTACATGAATGAAAGCAAAATATTAAAAGCTAGTGTCAATTTTTGACTATGTGCACATTTGTCACCGGTTTCAAATTTTTAATGTAATTTTTACGGAGATTTCACCGTAAAAAATACTTAAAAATTCTCTCCGTGTAGATTGAAGCATCGGGGTCATTCGGATAGGTATTGATACGAGGCATCTATACTGCGTTTAACGAGAGAACGACACAGCGCTGCGCAGCTTTGAGCGGTCTGTGGGTCGGGTGGGGGGCAGCGGGGCTCCCTGCTCAGTACCGTAGCACCGTAACGATTGGGTCCTGCGCCAACAATCGACGTGGAGAGGGTAAAGAGGGCGGCGCATTTTAGGCTCGGAAGCGTGTCGTTCTCTAGTTGAACGCAGTATAGATAGTCCTTTTAAACGTCACTTTTTGAGCCACCCTGGACAGGGTAAATCAATAACTACTAGCAGCTTGGATATCTTCGAAACTATAAGGTTCACAGAAATATTTGCTGAAATGAAATCGCGCAGTACGAAAGGGGCCATCCGATAGCGATAATAGTTTTTTTGCAGGTGGAGGTACTCCGGACATTTGAAGGTCAACTCCATTTTTTTAAATAGATCGGTATGTTTTTTTATGTATCATGAAAGGAGCTCAAAACGAGTTCAACAACCTTATAACATAAGGTCATTGAAGGCCATAGAAAGTACAGAAAGGCGATAATACTTAAAGTTTCGATAGTAAATAAAATTACTACGTTTGTAGTAAGTGTTCGAAATGACGACCATCAATATCAATGCGTGCGTTATTATGTACGTTTACACATTTCTTAGACAGGTACAGAAAGTACAGAAAGGCGATAATACTTACGGTTTACTTCACTGAAAATAAACACTGTTTCAAGGACACTTTTCAAGGGCTTCAAGCCCTGTTTCAAGGACACCGAAACTGTAAGTATTAACACCTTTCTGTACTTTCTATGACCTTCAATGACCTTATGTTATAGGTCGTTGAACTCGTTTTAAGCTCCTCTTTCATGATACAGAAAAAAAATGTACCGATCCGTTTAAAAAAAATGGAGTTGACCTTCAAATGTCCGAAGTAAACCTGCACCGGCAAAAAAAACTATTATCGCTATCGGATGGCCCCTTTCGTACTGTGCAATTTAATTTCAGCAAATATTTCTGTAAACCTTATAGTTTCGAAGATATCCAAGATGCTAATAGTTATTGATCCACCCTGTATACACACATATGTATATATATATATATATATATATATATATATATATATATATATATATATTGTCACGGGTATCGCGCCTTTACGAAGGCGGAGGAAGGGGAAAAAGATGTCAATAAATGGTAGCAAAAAAGTGTTAATTAAACATTTGGTTTCAATAACATTTAAAATAAATAATAGGCTCGATACGAATAAAAGTTAATGTTGATTGCAAAGAAAAGTTAAGTTGAAGCACGACTCTGGATAATAATTTTGATGTAAATAATAATTATAATGATGCTCGAATATACGGGTTTCCGGACACGTGAAGTCCCGACTCAATTTTTCGACCCGTACAAAATATTTTCACGATAGACAATAAATCTCGTATTGTTGGGCGCCAGCCGTTCTTGGGCAACGCGGCCGACCGCGTAGGCAAGGATTAAGACAACAAAAGAAAAAAAAGAAAACAAACGCTAGCTCGCATGAGACTCGACATAACTGAAAAGGGTATCTCGGGGTATCGGGGACAAACGAGGTTCTCCGAACGCGATGGCCTCTTTATTTCTGGCCCACGACTATTTTAAGGCGTTATCCCCACTTGTTGCGCAAAAAAAAGGCCTTTTTCATGAATTTTTTTAAAGAAAACTACAAAACTTTTTTAATCGATCAATATACCATCTTAAAGAACACATCTTGAAGAACTTTCAGTAATTTTTTTATTGAAAAATATTACATTGTTTAGTGGCAAATGGCCGTCAATGAAATAATGTTTTTATATACACGGTTTGCGGTGACCAACATTGCGGCGAAGTGGATCATCTGAAAAAAAATGCGGATGGATTTAGTCAAATATAAGTATAAACTAGTCTTTAATCGAAGGATTTTAAAAAATATTCATTTTTCACAAAATGGCGGACAGTCAAAGTTAATGGATCGATTTTAACGAAAAAAACGGCCGTTTTTTGGCTATAAAACGGCCTTTTTTCGAAAAAAAAATCGAACGATTAAAGACTACATTTTTATGTATTAAATAAGCCTGAAAAATTTCAAAAAGATCGGTTCATTAGTGTTCGAGTAATCTTGGTCACCGACTTCAGAAATGCCATTTCGAGAAAAACGCGTTTAAAGTTTCAATTTCAGTTCTTCAATTCACGGATTCTTCTCTTTCAACGCTCATATCTCAGTCAATTTTGTTCCGATCGACTTGAAATTTTCAGGACATATTCTCAGACACTTATACTTCAAAAAAATGCAATTAAAAAAACCGATTTTTTCAAAATCGCAAGTGGGGGTAACCCCTTAAATTATTCTCACGATAAAAGAAATTAATAAGGAACGATGAAGAAAAATGTTAATGCCCCGTTCAACACTTCGCGATTGCTTCTCGCGAGAGGTGTCACTCGATTCGACCGACGCGACGGCGTAGACTCGCACAGCCCAGCCGCGGCTAAGCGCACGCGAGGGGAAATTTCACGAGGGACAACGGGGATCCGCCACGGCACTTTCTCACAGATTTTTACGCGATCACGGCTTTTTAATGTTTACGGCAATTTTGGACAAATTGATATAAATTACTCGCACTATTTTCCACTAAGATTATGAAATAAATTGAACATTAGTTCTCTCGGCGACGCGCACGGAAGTGGGACTTCGATTGGGAGCAACACGGAAAGGGGAGGGGAACTGTTGAAAACCGCCCGAGCGATAAAATTCGTACACTGAATTTACTCGACTTTCTTTTGCCACTGTCGCAAAAAGAAAAGAAGAAAGGACTTACGGGATGCGGCGGTGGAAATTTCCTTCTCGTTGCTTCCTTCTCTCAATTCTCTATCGCTTCTTTCTCTCTCTTTTCTGTTCTTCGGACCTTGTAAATTTGCGGCTGTCGCTGACCACGCTCGAAGACCCAATGGCCGGCCACGCCGGCCGGCTTCCTCGTCTCGCCAAATTTTCCTTAAGGTAAATGTCCCAATTATTGAACAGCTAAGGATCTGGGGGGGGGGGAAACCATCGCTTTCATGTTCAAATGATACTTTGATATTTTTACTTTCGAAAAATCACCCTTTAAATTATTTTTAAATGATTTCAAATGAAAAAAAAAAGAATAACAATGTGAAGCATGCAAATGTCCCAATTATGGAACACTGGAACTGCCTATGTCCCTAATATTGAACAGGTATGTCCCAGTTATTGAACACTCTCGAGAATTCTTTTTCCGTTCTGAAAATATTATTTTGGGTGCAATATTAAGAAATAAAAGCAAAATCAAACACTTAAATAATCTTTTATTAATCATGTAAAAATACAAAAATATATATTTAGTCCTCTTTGACAGCTTTTTGGTTCATTCGCATTTGGTTTGTTTTTGCTTTTCAACTCGGAGTTTATTTTATTTTTCTTTTCAGCTTCCTCGTTTTTATGTTGTTTTTATTTGATTTGTCACAGCTTTCTTGTTTTTCGACTCCAGCTTGATTTTCTTTTTATTTACCGCTCTGCATATAGTGCGGTTTTTACAACTTCCGCATTATATGCAGAGCGACGTCTTTTTGTCGCCATGTTTATGCCGTTTTATTGAGAAAATGTTGTCCCTGAAATATCGGAGAGCAAAAAATATTGAACATTACATTCGTATTTTTAGGTTACATTTAGGTTATATTCTCTTTTTACTTTTCTTTTTATGTTTATTGCACGAAAATGCAAATAAAAAATATATTTGACGATCTTAGAGTTATTATTAAAAGAATAAAGGTAAGTTTATTCAGGAACTTACAGTTGTTGTTTGAATAAATCCGATTCACACGATCTGTCACACGTTAACTGTCTCGATGTTTTGATGGGTTTAATGACGCCATCTTGGAAAATCCGAGTGTTCAATAATTGGGACACACGGCATTTTCTATGTCCCAATGATCGAACACCGTATTTTTTAACAAGTAATTAATTTAAAAAATTTTTTAAATTGTTATTTGTGAGAAATTTTCTGAGGAACCTGAAACGCCTTTACTTTTTGAGATGTGACAGTTTTTGAATTTTTTATGCCCTTACGCATGCAGCGGCGCGTCTTAGCAAAAACGATAAGCAGTTACCACGAGACGTCAAATCGGGTCACCGTTGCTAATTAAATAATTTTTTTCTCTATTAATTAAAGCTTTTTTGCACAAGTAAGGTAACATTTCGATAGCTAAAAGTTCCATATATGTAATGAAATTTTTATAAATAAGTAAATGCATGCAGGTGAATGAGAAATAATAATAATACAAGATAGTGTTCAATAATTGGGACCTGTTCAATAATTGGGACATTTACCTTAGATAGGAACCCTCCTTCCGATTTCTGGTTCGAACGCCTCGGCTCGCTCTCCCGGCAGTTGTCATCGCTCGATCCTTGAGTCGATGGAAGGCCCGGCCGGTAATGGCGCCAGCCGGCCATACCGCGCGAGGGACGCTGTCTCCCCGCAAGCCTTCGGTCGCGGTGCAGTGTGACCCCGGGAGACGCGGCGAACTATCTTCGTAGACGCTAGATGGCGCTGACGACTAAACTGCTGATCGGGGCCGGAGAGAAAGGGGAGGATTTGTCGCTGATGCTATACAATAAAATTCTTAAGACCTTAGGCCCCAGTAACGGGTATAAAATCATGTGCGAATTTACCAATGTTTTTTCGTAGGAAAAAGTGATTCTCTCGTAAAATTAAGTACACATCTCTTTAGTATGAATATTAAGCTGTTGGAAAATATATATTTTTTTCGATGTATAAAATAGCTGACTACTAATATTTTCTTTTGTTATCTTTTTTAGGCGCTCTGTGGCGTAACATTTAGCATCCGCAATTTGTTTACCTAGAACAAAAAACAAATTCTTGTTAATCTACATTAGAATACCTATAAAAGTACGTGAGGAATTCAAAGAATATTGTTTTATTCAAAAGTTGTAGGTATTTAAACTTAGGAAATGAATTTTCAGTGAAAAATTTCGTTATTACTGCTCATAAACTCCTCATAAAATGAAAAGTTTTCGATTAATCACAAATTCCGTACGTACTTCTCTGCGAAATGCAATTAGGAACATCACTTTTAAATTTGAAGTAAATCGAGTTCAAATTGTTGAAGTTATTTGTCACGCCAATTGGAAAAAAGCTGTTTCGAGAAGTTTCGAGTAGTTGGCCATTGTGTACATAGAAAAAGAAAATTCTAACAGCTTGATATTCATACTAACTAGTTGTGTAATTAATTTTATGGGTGAATCACTTTTTCATACGAAACAAAATTGTTCAATTCGCAAATCATTTTATACCCGTTACTGTGGCCTAAGGCCTTAAGGCTAACTTAAAATTAACAAATGGAAATTGGTGAACGCGCGTGACAGAGATCGATCCCGAGCATGGTCACGCGCGCTCTGTCTCCATTTTCTTGTGACGTCACGTCACAATATATATATATATATATATATATATATATATATATATATATATATATATATATATATATATATATATATATATAATGCTTTTAATCGTCACGTTTTGAGCCACCGTGGATATATATATATATATATATATATATATATGTGTGTGTGTGTGTGTGTGTGTGTGTGTGGAGAGGTTCATATGGAGACCGATTGTACATATCGCAGAAGCGATATACATAAGTTTACAACTGCACTTATAGTTGAATTTGTCCATCAATTTCAATATGTATACAAAATTAAGGACGATATTCCAAATTTTTACTTTTATATGTACAACGGTTAAAAGCGGGACCTTGGTCTTACGTATTGGTACATATAGGGACCAGAAATAGTTTATCCATATTTATGGCCTTTAATAACAAATACAGCATTACAAAATGTGCTTTGAAACTGTCGTAACGGTTATAAGATGAGGTTAGGCAGAATATACGAATTATCCGTCTTTCAACTTTACATGATCATAGTAATTTACGTCTTATGATGCTAAAAAACATGTGAATTTTTTTCTCATAGATGTATTCTACAGGTTCGTTAAGGTTCGTAGCTGACGTATTCGTATTGACAAATTCCAAATTCTAACTCTGGATAAAAGTTACCAGCAGGAATAGCTTTTTCCGGTTTTATCAAACGTCGGAAATGTTTGATCGAATCTATCAGTCACAAAATTTGGAAAAAAAATCGGATACCCGTACGCACGCCTGTTTATGATACAAAGTAAAAGGTTAAGCCCATTCTTTATTTACTATTTCCTTTATCTTCAAGCTCTTTGTTGAGACCAAAACAATAATATTATATACAACGGTTTTCATTTATTTTATTAGTTTACGGCCATAACCGTTTTGAGTTACGATTAAGCACAATCATCATACTATAGAACCGCAAACATCATGCTATAAAATATATGCAATTTCCAGTTTTCATTTAAAACCTTTCATAAAAAATTAAGTTTTCATTAAATTCCAGCATTCATTAACATTATACAGTAATTATGGTACATTCTACGCAAAATTGTAATGAATTAGCGTAGGGTATCGTTCGAAACCTCTTTGTAACCCGTATTCTTCTATACTTTTTTATGTAGGAATACCGTATACATCGCTACCGATGTAACTCGCGGTGGATAGGCAAAATCGATACGGGTCAGAAAATCGGCATGGTCCGTGGTACAAGTATGTACCCCTACAACCAAAAATGTTTATTGGAACTGATGTACGTTTATAACGTATTGGTAAAAACGAGGACCGAACAGACTTTTGTTTGATTCGTGGACCCAGACTATACCTCTACAAAACGAACCCTTTTTTTCGTAACAGTATATTCCGGTACCGACGTTGACATACTCTCTCTTCAAGCGTCAAAACGATATTTTCCTTCCGTGCAAATCCTCCCAGTATTCTAATCATATGGGGGCCGAATTACAATGCCGAACTTTGAATGATCAGAACGCTCAAAACTCCGAAAGAGTACTGCCCTGAAAGAATTTTACGGGAAAGACCAAAATTCCGAAAATCTAAACACCGCCAAAATAACTCGGCTATGGAAGTTTGAAAAGTTTAAAAGTTTCAATTAATCAACGAATTATTTCAAGCCTTTTTTTTAATTAAGAAGTGATTTTACGTCAATTTTGAAATTTGTCCAGACAATGTTATACGTTAAGCATCATTAAAGTCAACTGTGTAGACTTTCGCTGGCATGATCTCGACGAACCTTGTAATTTCGGAACATTAGAGGTAGGAATTTTGAACCGTCGGCGGATTCAAAGTTCGGAATTTCAATCCGGCCCCCAATTGATCGCTGCGATCTTCCCCGAAAATCTAGACTATCCATTACAGAGGTAAAAACTAGGACCGCGAATGACACCGTCCTCGTATGAAACATATTACATATAGCGAAGCGCGGTCATCGGTACCCGTACGTACCATTACATATAGATGTACGCATCGATATGTAATGGTACGTATGGGTACCGGCGCTTATTCGTAACGTTTCATACGAGGACCGGTACCCATACGTACCGTTACATATAGATGCGTAGATCTATATGGAACGGTACGAATGGGAACCGGTCCTCGTATGAAACGTTACGAATTCGCGCCGGACCCATACTTACCATTACATATAGATGCGTACATCTAAATGTAATGGCAGGTATGGGTACCGGCGCTAATTCGTAACGTTTCATACGAGGACGGTGTTCATTACGGTCCTCGTTTTTACCTCTGCAATAGATGGTCTAGATTTATGGGGAAGATCCCAGCAATCGGTTGTGCTTTGAAACCGTTGTAACGCTTATCATGTTATCGATTATCATGTTATCGATTATCATGTTATCGATTATCATGTTAAAAAGATGTGTATTTTTTCTCATCCATGGATTCTACACGTTCGTTTACCCTTTAGCTGCCATCGTAGCAAATTTGCTATGTTCACTTTGACCCCGTTGGTGAAAAGCGTAAGAACGCTATAGCAGACAAGCTACTTCACAGTTCTATCAATCTATGCTAGATGCAGCAATGATGGGATAGCTTGAAATCCAAACGTAAACATACGAATTATGTTAATATGGCAACAATGTTGTCGTGGAAATTTACGACGCATGCCCCAGCATTCGATCCGCTGACCGTTTTTTGTCCAAAAAAGAAAGCGAATGGATATTCTTGAAATATTTTTTGATAGAATTGTGTAAAGGAAGCTTGACTGGACGAACTAGGCTTTGAAGATTTTTTATTGAATTAAATAATAGTTGGAACGGAGCGGGTGAAAATGTTAGTAGCAAATTTGCTGCAGTCGAAAATACTACCTCCTATTCGTAGGAAATGAGTTTGAGCCATCTAGAAATAGGCGTGGCCGTTGAAGCGTCAAGGTTCATAGCTATCGTACTCGTCTTAACAAATTCGTACCGTTTTATACGAGGATCGGCACTCATACGTCCCATTACATATATGTGCGCGCATGTATATGCAATGGTACGTACGGGTACCGGTCCTCGTATGAACCGTTACGAATTAGTGCCGGTACTCATACATACCATTACATATAGATGCACATAACTATACGTAATGGTACTTATGGGTACCGGCACCGATGCGTAATGTTTCAAATGGCCCGTGTCATTCATGGTCCTAGTTTTTGCCTCTGCAATAGATAGTCTAGATTTATTTATTTGTACGCAATGTTATGTGCGAGTACCAGTGAACGTGTTATATTGATTCAAATAGGTACTGCGATGCCTGGCCTCATTTGTGGTATCGGCATTAACCGTTGCAACTCACAATCAGTAACGATTTTATATCGATTGTGTTCCTAAAAATACGCCCCGACATAAAGTCTTCCTTTTCTCATATAGATTGGCTGAGTCCAGAAGGACTTACCAGTACTAATTGGCCTGCTTTAATGATACAATCGGAAGAAGCATCTCCGACCGATTTCATAACCAAATTGCGTATGAATGCAGTCCGACCTCTCAATAAGAACGCCCGCAATAAGCACGCTTCCCCAGTTTCTCGCTCGAGCACTTTCGTCTACTCCGACTCGAACTCCGAGCTCGAGTCACGCTCGAGTGAATTTGCGCGCGGATCTCTCAATAAGCACGCCCAACCAAGGAGAGCTCAGATGGGTAAAATGGGATGAATACATAGTTACTTAACGTGAAAAAGTTCACATTCGTTCGACCGTGCTTATTGGGAGGTTCGCATGCTATAAAGAGCGAAAGATACAAAGAGAGTCAGTGAGCGTAAAGCGCGTGCCTGGTGGGGGTACCCGAATTCTCGGAAATACTCTTCTCCTTCGGGGCTCTTCCGTGCTTATTGAGCGGTCGGACTGTACTAAAGATTTTTGAAAGCCCAGAACTCTTCGATTTTGTGTGAGGCAGTTCTAGTGATCGTTTAACATCTTATCACGACCCAAACCTCTCAGTTATGCCCCAGCATATTACTTCTGTATCGATATTTTGTTTATACCAACAATTTATAATTATTGAAGATGTTTGAAAGACCAGAACTCTTTTGGATTTTGTGTGAGGGAGTTCTAATGATCATTTAACGTCTTATGACGACCCAAACCTCTCAGTTATACCCCAGCATATCACTTCTGTATCGATATTTTGTTTATACCAACAATTTATAATTATTGAAGATGTTTGAAAGACCAGAACTCTTTTGGATTTTGTGTGAGGGAGTTCTAATAATCGTTTAACGTGTTATCACGATCCAAACCTCTCAGTTATACCCCAGCATATCATTTCTGTATCGATAGTTTGTTTATACCAACAATTTATAATTATTGAAGATGTTTGAAAGACCAGAACTCTTTTGGATTTTGTGTGAGAGAGTTCTAATGATCGTTTAACGTCTCGTCACGACCCAATCCTCTCAGTTATACCCCAGCATATCACTTCTGTATCGATATTCAGTTTATACCAACAATTTATCATTATTGAAGATGTTTGAAAGACCAGAACTCTTTTGGATTTTGTGTGAGGGAGTTCTAATGATCGTTTAACGTCTTGTCACGACCCAAACCTCTCAGTTATACCCCAGCATATCACTTCTGTATCGATATTTTGTTCATACAAACAATTTATAATTATTCAAGAGGTTTGAAAGACCAGAACTCTTTTGGATTTTGTGGGAGGGAGTTCTACTGATCGTTTAACGTCTTGTCACGACCCAAACCTCTCAGTTATACCCCAGCATATCACTTCTGTATCGATATTCTGTTTATACCAACAATTTATCATTATTGAAGATGTTTGAAAGACCAGAACTCTTTTGGATTTTGTGTGAGTGAGTTCTAATGATCGTTTAACGTCTTGTCACGACCCAAACCTCTCAGTTATACCCCAGCATATCACTTCTGTATCGATATTTGTTCATACAAACAATTTATAATTATTCAAGAGGTTTGAAAGACCAGAACTCTTTTGGATTTTGTGGGAGGGAGTTCTACTGATCGTTTAACGTCTTGTCACGACCCAAACCTCTCAGTTTTACCCCAGCATATCACTTCTGTATCGATATTCTGTTTATACCAACAATTTATCATTATTGAAGATGTTTGAAAGACCAGAACTCTCTTGGATTTTGTGTGAGGGAGTTCTAATGATCGTTTAACGTCTGGTCACGACCCAAACCTCTCAGTTATACCCCAGCATATCACTTCTGTATCGATATTTTGTTTATACCAACAATTTATAATTATTGAAGATGTTTGAAAGACCAGAACTCTTCTGGATTTTGTGTGAGGGAGTTCTAGTGATCGTTTAACGTTTTATCACGACCCAACCCTCTCAGTTATACCCCAGCATATCATTTCTGTATCGATATTTCGTTTATACCAATAATTTATAAATACAGTCCGACCTCTCAATAAGCAAGCCCGCAATAAGCACGCTTCCCCAGTGTCTCGCTCGAGCACTTTCCTCTACTCTGACTCCAACTCCGAGCTCGAGTCACGCTCGAGTGAATTTGCGCGCGGACCTCTCAATAAGCACGCCCGACCGAGGAGAGATCAGATGAGTAAAATGGGATGAATACATAGTTACTTAACGTGAAAAACTTCACATTCATTTGAGCGTGCTTATTGGGAGTTTCGCATGCTATAAAGAGCGAGAGAGACAAAGAGAGCCAGTGAGGGTAGAGCGCGCGCCTTGTGGGGGTACCCGAATTCTCGGAAATACTCTTCTCCTTGGGGGCTCTTCCGTGCTTATTGAGAGGGCGGACTGTATAAAATATGAAATCAAAATTAGGATTTGGAGATCAATGTCCTTGGTATAAAAAAACGGATGTCAGCGATACCTATAGACGTGGTGCACTGGATTTATAATGTGTCTACAATTTAGAAATCTGTAAACGGTAATTACTTTTTTCTCGTTTTAAATCTGAATGGTTATGGTTCATTCCGAGATAATTAATTATCTCCCACTATGATCGACTCATAATTGATTCTAGTGCGCAATGTTTGCGAAGTATGCGAAGACTTGCGGATTATAATGCAAATCCCACGTGGGCATCATTTCGAGTCGAGTGCACATTTTCATACACGTCTGTCATATTTTCTGGTCCCCGTAAATACCTTTCAACAAGTAATTCGGATGGTCCTCATTTTAACCGGTCTAACAAATTGGGACCGGTACCACTATTAACCGTTGCATATAAAAAAAATACCGGGACCGTCCCCGTATGTGCCAAATGTCCCCCTATGCACCGCTTCAGCTCCGAAATGGTCCCGGCATAAACCTCTCCACAAGCACTAACTAGAGTGAGGCACTAACTGGCAACAGTTAGTGCCTCACTCTGTATATATATATATATATATATATATATATATATATATACTTTTATACGTCAGAGCTTTCTAATACGAAACGTAGCTTCTTCTACGCGTCCTTTTTCATCCGTCTTCTACCCATAATGGATTCTTCCTTTCGTTCTTTGTCCTTTACCATCTAATGTTTCGTCGATAAAGAGGTCCGCCCGAGGATTTCCTTCCGCGAACGAAGTACAGCTAAGCTGCTTGAGCTTCCGACCGTACAACGGTTGTCCGGAATACACACAGGGTGTCTGGAAAGCAAGTATCGCAACTCCATAAACGCTTCGAGAAGCAACGAGCATATTTTCAAAACAAGAAGCCGCTCTAAAATATGGTAATTTTGTTCCAAAAAGTTACGAACAAGTGCAATGTAAATGTTGTGCCAATTTGGCACGTATTTTTTTGCAATATCTATTATTGCTGTTAGCCAGTCTATTGTTTAGCGAGTTATTTATATTTAACTTCGCATTGGAATATCAGAGGAATTTTTCGTTTTTTTTTTACATTTTCTTTCTCCAAGAGAAAATGAAAAGCTGGAGATGTACAAAAGTTTTTTTGCTCCTGCTTATCGAGACCCCACGGGATCTTGCAGTTTCGAAATTTAATTTCGAGAAACCCTGTATACCTTTCTGCCTCTCTCTCTCTCTCTCTCTCTCTTTCTCTCTCTCTCCCTCTGTCTATATATATTGAAACCGAGCTACCTGAATCCTAAGGGACTTGGGCTATTTCTCTTTCTACGTCTCAATGTACACGAGCTACCGTGCGTCTGCTACTGCTCCACGTAATACACGTAATACGCGAATCCTATCTGTAAGACTTTTTGCCCCTCGTTCTTTACGTTATAACTATCTTAGCAGTACATACGTCTTATTCCACAGAGCGAAGACTTCGCGATGTTATAAAACATGAACGTTGCTGTGCGAGTTTCAACGTCCTTTACATATGAGAGAATCCCGATGCATTTGAATTATCAATTGCCTTCATTTTTACCGATTCGTCCGGAAACTTAGTGCCGATTTTTTAAATGCCACTTGCCAAAAATCGTCGCAAAACTTCCGGACAACTCAATACCACCATGGCGAAATAACCTGTACCGGTCGCAGTATTATCAATTCACTAAAAATTCAATTTCGAACTGAATATTTTATCGCTCGTTGGAATAATTCCACCGATATTAAAGCCAAATGGAAACGGAAACGTGAGGTGAATTTTCAAAATACAAAGTATTTCATTTCATTTTTTCAAAAGTCGGAGGAAACCTCACGTCATCGTCAATATCCGTTTCTGTGGCATTACAAATGTAGACACTGCAATTTTGGGTCAATTGTCGATTGTAATTGAACAAAGTCATGGACAGACAGTGCAAATTACGGGGAAATACCATTAGCCCCGGGATGGTTGGATTACGCGCTATTTTCCCCAAAATTCGATTCATGATTCGTGAAACGAACCAGCGGTAGAGGCAGCCATCGAATATCCATAAGTGCATGTGCATCCGCGCACAGACGTTTATATAAAGAGGGAGAGAAATCCATGACCGTAGGATCTACACCCATATAATATGCCCATGGATCGAAATACAAGCGTAACGTAATCAGATGTACTGGGTGCCCCCCACTGCAAATACGAATTATTCGACGGTACACGCTCCATTGGAATTTTCACAACTTCAAAGTTGAAGTAGAAATAAAAATAGCAATTATTCGTGTAAATATATATATATATATATATATATATATATATACACGAATAATTGCTATAAATTATTAAAAGAATTTATAGTAAAATTCATGGGTGAGAAGTGGACGAAAAAAAAACAATTTTTG
Source organism: Ophion costatus (assembly GCA_951751655.1). Taxonomy (NCBI): domain Eukaryota; kingdom Metazoa; phylum Arthropoda; class Insecta; order Hymenoptera; family Ichneumonidae; genus Ophion; species Ophion costatus. The sequence continues at coordinate 21,639,333 of OX632363.1, forward strand.
AATGAAAATCTGAATTTTTGGAAGGCTTGAGCGACCTCTTAATATTTTTTGACCGCTCGCAGCTTCGGCGACAATTATTTTTTTTTCTTTAAAGAGGATAATTGGATGGTGAAAAAAAAATAGAGCTCAAATTTGTGCTACCGTAAGTTACATACACGTACACAGTAAGAGGGCTCGAGGGGAAACCGCGCGGACTGATCGTTCGTTGTAAACGAAATTCCCTGTTCGCAATTGGTGCATCCCAAGCCCAGTTAGTCGCCTAATGGACAATCGAAACGAACTCCCCACGGCGGGATACCGCTGATTTTTCAATCGCTGACAAACAAAAGGGCGCATATCCCTTTACTTCGAAATTGAACGAGTTTACGAAGCGTTCCTGCTCTCCCTGTGGCAAATGATGTTCATCGTTGCAGGTGTCTTATAGATCGCTGCTTTACGGCGTTCGCACGAGGGCACGGGGAAACTACGAAAAACCCCGCGCTACGGGCAACTTCGTTTGCCCGAATCGTCGTTGCTAGGTCGGGTGTTCGCGGTGCACTTTTTGAAGCGATGATGCTACACAAAAAATAGTGAGTGGTAATAAGCCGGAGCAACGTTGGAGTGGACCGATAGATGGATGGGTGACCGCGCGCCGACTGCCGAACGGAAGGCAGCCGCGCTGAGCTCCCGATGGTAACCCAACTGAAACTCAACGAAAATATGGCCCCCTACAAAGACACGGGTTTCCATCAGTTTCCCTGTGCCTTCGTGTAAATGCGATTTAGTGCGCTAGGAACGCGGAATAGCGGAATCCTCTGGATTAAGGGAATTAGTCGAAGAATTGTAAATTGTGAAGCCATGATCGCGGGCGAAAAGTGAAATGCAATCGTAAAAATCTGAAGCTGCATTCGAAAAAAAAGATGAAAATAAATAGATTCATAAATAATTTCGGAAATCGACCTCGACGTACTTTTATTATTTATAACACGCAATCAGACTATTGTTCATTTATTTAAAAAAAAGTAATTGCTGCAACTAAATTCACGAAATTAGTATTTCTCAAATCTTATATTATTCTCTGCTTTTGTATTATTTTTGTAGTATTTTCGAAACAATAAACGATTTAACGGAAAACTCGTTGTCACAGCTGCTTCATTGTTGTCATAATTTTGCATTCCGTTTATCAATAACATTTTTTTTTAAACGTATCACCGAAACACGCATTTCCATTAATTCTTTCCATCCGATGAACATCCCGCCGTCAACTCGGGTAAACATCGGCTTTACTGCTGTTGACGCAGCGTGTTCTGTGCCGCTGAGTCCTCGAATGCCGAGCTCCGCATTCTGGAAGCTCGCAAATCAAATTCGACGACCCGCCCGAACACCCCGATACGTATCTCCGATGATCAACGCTCTTGTGTACTTCATCGAAGCTGGACCATGTACGGCAGAATTTTTTGAGCATGCGTCTGCTCTCGGACAGTTCTTTTTTTGAGAAAAAAAAATAGATCTGCATCCGTGTCGGGAAAAATAGTTCTCGAAGCGGAAGTACAAGTTTAAAGATCGTCATAATACAATATTTTGTTCGACAAAAGTATTTTTGATTCTTCATTTTATATTGTCATCATTTTTAACATATTCAGTATTCATTTTCCTTTGACTTTATATTCTTTTTATATTTGCTATCATTTGTTTAAGCTTTATTATTTTGTAAAAGTAACTCACGATATTTTTAAGAGAAATAGCTAAGCGTGAGCAATTCAGAGAAGATTAAATGTCATAGTCGAATAATTGTTTTTTCATTTACAATTTTTTGCAAGAACTGCCATCTAGATATATACATATATATATATATATATACATAGCAAATGTTGTCGGCCTTTCGTTCCGACGACAAGATATATATGGTACAGGATTTGGAACGTTAGTCCGCTCATCCGATAAAGCGGACGTATACGAAAACGATTCGGTTCTACTCCGTACGAAATGGGGATAGATATATAGCTACATGTATGAATGTATGTACGTGCGAATACACACACACAGACGCGCACACACACGCACGCACGCGCACACACACACACACACACACACACACACACACACACACACACACACACACACACACACACACACACACACACACACACACACACACACACACACACACACACACACACACACACACACATGCATAGGCATATGTATATAAATATGGCAATGGCCGGCAAGCATGAAGAATGGCTTGCTCATCCTCGATCGAGTGCACACTCGCATAAAGTGTACATCGGGTATACTAGACCAGCTCGTGTGCTTCATCTCTCTACGCTCCGCGAGCTTTCTCATTCGCTTTCGAGGATAAAAAAATGAAATAGTAAAGGAAAAAAAAACACACGTACACACACACACATGATACAGACCGACGCGCGAGCGAGAGATGGATAAATGGATTTACATATTTCATGGAAATACCAAGAATAATGAAAGCGCGCTCGGGAACTGGAGAGATGCACTTTAATAGAAAAAACGTTGGTAGGAGCGAAAGAAGAAAAAAAACGAAGAATTTTTCTCCATCCCTCTCGCACCCGATTTTTTCTATCCTTCTTTCGAAATATTTATGGAATTGTGCGAGTTATCGGGTTGACCGTGTGACGGGGATATATGAGAAAAATGCAAATGCTGCGAGGGACGAGGATATATGAGAAATATGCAAATTCTGAAACTCCGAATCTCGTTTCCCATAAATCGACCTCTTGCTAACAGAAGAGCGTAGAGTTACAGGAATTTAATGGTGAATTTGTGCGAACTTCGTCCTCAAGCCCGATATATATATATATATATATATATATATATATATATATATATACAGGGTGCCCTGTTATGAATGAATACTCCTGCAACTGTCGATAGGTCAGATCTTGTCCTACTACAGTAGAGCGTCGATTATCCGAACGTCAAGTATCCGAATGGCGATTCGGTTTATCCGAAACGTCAATTATCCGAATGGCGATTGTGGTTACCCAAAATATCAATTGTCAAAACAATAATTTTGTTCATCCGAATGCTTAGTTATTCGAACGATTATGCCCTATGCATCGTTGCACGATGTATACATTGTTGTACGTCCCCTCTACTTTCTCAGCCTGCGCTCGGGTGCACTTTGCTTTCCGCTAGCAGTCGATATTTGGCAGCAAAGAAACGAGCTTTCGTTGTGAAGCCGAAGAAAATCATCGACTTTTCCAAAAATAAGTAGGTAAAAACTCAAAGATGTACGAATGTTGATTATGTTTAAATACATAGTTAACTTCGTTGTATATCATTCAATGATACAATGGTTATTTGCGATTAATCAAAAATGTACTTGTATTATTGACATATTAATGTTTATTGTATTTTTAAATATATATATTTTATCATATAGATACAGTCAAGGTTTTTTTCGCCCACGGAATATTGCTGGTCAATTATCCGAAAGGCGCCCGGTCCCAATTGATTCGGATAATCGACGCTCTACTGTATATGCTGAAATTTCAGTTTAGCAGAAGCCCCACGGTTTTCGAGATTTTGGACTATGTTATTTTTGTTTTTTTAATCACCTTTTTTAAGTAATTGGCACGGTATGCGTGGTGAATTTTTTTTACACCGCAGGCTATGAAAGTCTGATGTTTGAATTGGTTTGTATGAAAATTCTGCATATGATCTTTTTTCACAAAGTTTCCTTAACATGGAAGGTTAAAAATACGACTTTTCTGGATAAAACAAATACGTGAGAGTATCTTTTTAAAATCCGCCTTAAAGGAGCTATCATTTTGTAGAAATGGCATGCGCGAAACCAAAAACAGATGATTTTTATCTCGAAACCGTGGAACTTTTACTCAACTAAAATTCCAGCATAAAGGGTATGACCGACCTATCGACAGTTGCAAGATTATCCATTCATTACAGGACACCCCGTATATTCACGCACGCGTGTTCATCTATAAATGTACGAACATCGGAACTCGAGGATGACCAAACGGGTCATTTAGAATCGCGTTCATCTCCCTCACTCTCGGAGAAGTACGAGCGATGTATTTCCGGTACATGGGAATCTCGCAGGATCGGTCGTCCGCAATGCTGAATCGAGTCTCGTAACTCGATCGTCCATAAACCTCTCTCAATCTTGCTCCTACCGAGCACTTTTACCCTCTCCAGTTCCTCTTTTCCCATTTCGACCTCAATCCCACTTTTTTAGCATTGAAAATGCTTTCAAAACTGTATAGGTTTGCGAGGCAGGCTGGGTATAGGGTTCTGAGTCAGCTGAATGTCACACGAAACTAACGCTACTCCACTCACAGCCATTGCGTTGTCGTAGAGTGGGGGGAGCTGCAACATGCCAAATGCTTATGGTTGGTTCAAAAATGCCCTCTCCCCACCCAATGCTAATCTTGTCATTAACTTAAGAAATTAATCCTCAACCTATCAATATTTTTAGAAAAACAATAAAAACCAATTCATTTCATTGGCAGGCAGGGGAACATATTACATTGACGTGCAATATGAATCTTGAGCCTAGCCACTAAACAGTGTGCGTGCCCATAGTGCTCCCGTTGGAGTTTGGTGGCGGGGGGGGGGGGGGGGGGGGGCGGCGAATGAATGTGAAAGTATCACCTATGGCGGAAGCACGCGTCTCGAGTGAGAAAACAGTATCGATTTTTTGACAAAACGATGTAATTATTGGTAAAGTTTAACATCGTTTAGTTCATTTGAGTTGCAGATATTGATTAGAGACAGGTAGGTAAACACAATGAAGGTAATAATTAGTAATATAATAAGAACGGTTTGTCAGAAATGTTCAAGGTAATTGCGTGATTTTTTGTTATTCCGGTAAGCTTCTAATGGGCCAAGATGAATACAAGCTATCGCAAGCCCGGAATATTTTACAACGTACCACTATTTACGTTAGAAAGGGTGAAATGAAACTAGTAAAACATTTGGTTCTTCTTAAACCGGTGTTTCTACCAGGGAAAGAAAAAGAACTTGCAAATTATCAAATTGATATGGAACTGGTAATCCTACTGAACTTAAACGATTGGCTTAGCAAATTGATGATATGGAGAATGAAACCACTTGTATATGCGAAAGATGTCAATAATTCGTGTCCCATCATTATCCCAGCGCTGTTTCATCTTGTCCCGCATACGGAGTAAGATGGGAAAAATAAACGTTAAAATAAAAATATATATTGTGTGGTACAAATTTAAAAGACTGATTTTTTCTTCTAAAATTAGAAGATTAATAAATGTTGATTAGTTAAAAAAATAATTAATGTTCACTGACTCATATATGTATAATTTTCTTTGAACATGACCTTAGCGTTATCATCTTGCCCCGAGTTCCCCTACCTGTTTTTTCATTACCCCAAAAGTCTAATTTCATTTTCAATACCATGAAATACCTGCACTTTGTGCAATATCAGTAGATTTTTTTTTCATTGTTTTCGTTCTCGCGTAATCGCAGTGCGAGCGGGTGAATAATAAAGTGGGAAAAAAAGTGTCGAGGAAAAATGCAGCCCGGTGCAATTTCGGAGATGCAATGTTCTCGAAATTTCGCGGAGCAGGGGGCAATAAGGGAGAAGATAAATGCGACTGTTTATTGATAACGGGAGCGCGTTCGGATTGCGTTACACTTTTGCGGGGACAAAATTCCGAGGGTCCATGCAGTTAATCAAAAGTCTCGAGTATCAGGGAGACACATCTGTACTTCGTTTATGAGCGTTTGCGTATTTGGAGGCGCGTGTGGGTCGCGGAAATACGTATAGGCTTGAAATTGCATCGTGTTTACCGCTCCCGAGATAGCGGCCAACAGCGTGGGTAATTATCCGCGCGTAATCTTAGCGGTCTCGTAATTCTACCTCAGAATGGATATTGCACGAACGTTGTATTAAGTGCATACTATTATCCGCCGTCCCGTGTTTAAAGCTCAGTCGAACGTGGCCGAGTAAATTCACCGAGTGAAGGGCGTTTTGTATGATCGGTTGTTATTTCATATCTGAACTGCGTAATTGTTATTTTATGTTGATGGAAGACTGATGGGAGAATGAGGAGAACGGAGGGCTCGCCTAACGACGGGCCTTTTGGGACATCGTGCACGTTAGGATGTCCCGAAAAAACGGTCCAATTTTAATTCTTCGAAGCTAAAGTATTATATACACTGAGAGAAAAGTGTATAGTATTTATAAAAAAACGCGCACGATAAAAGAGAGTATAGTCGAATTCCCTACAGTTTATTGTCACCGCAATCATAATATTGTTAACACAACTGTAAGCGAAAAGTATACGTGAACATGTGACTTTGGTGGCGTGTTTGACTATCTATGATAACTTTGACTAAATGACATGAATCATTTGTGGAACGTGTCAATAAAGTAGAGACAGCGGTACCGAGCTATGATCGATATAGATATTTTAGCGCACTCATTTATCAGTTTTTTCGATTCGATTTTGAATTCGAAGTCACCATACGTTTCTCTCAGTGTAGCAAAAGATAAGAGCCAAACTCAGAACCTTATCCTTATTGAATATATCTGCGTCGAAAAAAATCGGCATGTTCTTCAAAGTTCGTCAGAGAAACGTTCCACCCTCAAGAACTGGCGCTTCGGAACCGGTGGCAAGGAAAAAAACCTTCACATACCTATTAATAAAAAAAACACATTGTCTCACGACTCTCGTTCGATAACATTATTTTCCAAATAATGGTATTACAATATCAGACGTTCCTTCCGCTGCTAGCGTAAGATATGCCGGCGTATTTTTCCTCGCGTGCAACGTTTTTCCGAGCCGCGATGAGGATCGTAAAGCGACGCATAAATAATATAGAGACGAGCGTAAGATGCGAACGGTGAGTTGATAAAAATGGAGGAAAAAAATCATAAAAAAAGTGCACCCAAGTGCGAGTACAAGGAAAGAACATAAACCTTCATGCGGAAAACTCGTTTCATCTCCATAGAGGACACCGCCTGTTCGCTCGGGTGGTGGAAAATCGTTCTTTTTGCCTTTTCACGCTGCTGGCTCTGCGTGTAAGTACCACGAAGTGGATTTAAGGGCCGTGTCCTTTCTACTTCCTTTCTACGTCTCTTTATGTCTCTCTCTCTCTCTCCCTCTCTCTCCCTCTCTCTCTCTCTCTCTCTCTCCCCCTTTCTCTCTCCCTTTTCCTCTCCGTCTCACGTCGCGACGTTACGGTCCCATTGATTTATCGCTCGGTACCTTACGTGTACTCGCATCCGAGCATGTGTACCGCCATCAGCTGATGCAGTAGCGGCAAATTCAAATTACCATCATTTTCCATTCATTTAGCTAATTTCGCCTATGCACTCTTAACCCCAGAGTATTTTTTGTCTAGCTCATTTCAATTGATGTAAAAACATTATGGACGTTGAATAATGGTATTCCCACTTTTCCACGGGACATGGTCCGAAATTCGATACGGCCATAGGATTTTTTGTGTTATGCTGGGAAAAAGTGAAAAAGAAAAACATTTGCCTTGTGATTTTCGACCTCCGAAACCGAAAATTTCCATCCACGACTAAATTTTCGATTATTGCAAAAGAAAGACACGTAGTTGACGGGTAGTCGCATTTAGGCATATGAAAATGGTTGGATTGATGCAAAATGTTTTGCTTAACTCGAACGTACCCGTGCAGAAATCTGTTTGGGTGGCCCCAGATCCTACCACATCTCTATAGAGATTGACAGGGACGCCACACATATATAGAAAGTCCACATTGAAATCCAGGTAGATACCGCGCTATTTCCCGATTGATGTCGTTTGAAATGTCTTTATGTGAATTTCTCGACCGGAAGTTGCTGGATCTCCCAAAAAAACTGTTCTTTCGTCTTCCCGTGCACAAATGTATTTAGAAGTCGCAAGACTCATCCACATCTCTGTAGGGATTTGTTAGGGATACCGCACATAGGAAGTCGTCATCGGGGTCCAATTGGATTCTGCACTGTTCCTCGATGAACGCCGTTTTAGAATTCTTAACACGTTCGAGTCGAAAATATGTGTAAAGGCACGAGAAAAAACTAGGCATGTTGAAACAGATCCTGCACGCTTCGGGGGTGTACGTGTGTGGTGATATCATGTCAAAGTGCGGTGAAATAAATAACGAACGATAACTACAGTGGACTTTCAGTAATCCGGTTCAAATCGATGTTTAAGCGATACTTTTTTGGAACAGTTTATAAAGGG
>OX632363.1:21652540-21753756 GCA_951751655.1 Ophion costatus
CGTATTAGGGGGTTGAATAAGGTCTCGCTGTTCTCCGACAGATGGCGTGGCCAGAACTGCGTTCGTGTATTATAAAGGTACGTGCCCCACGTCCGGTCGGTAAAAATCCTACTGCCAAGTTTATTCCCAAATGGATCAAATTTCGGACGAAGGAAGAGATAGCGGTTGCTCACTGTTCAACAGAGTGCAACGAGTATCTTTTCTTTTTCCCGAAAAATGACCCGTTCCCGAAATCCTTGGGTATCTGCAATTCAGCTCTCTCTCTCTCACACTCATGGCGACTCGGTCGGTATGACACTTCGCCATACGATGATAACGCATCTATAAAGAAGCACTATAAGCAATCTTGAAATTCAGTATACCTCATTTTGCCGAAGTGTAAACAACTTTTTTCCTGTTCATAGTGTTGTCCATGTCAAATTTCGTGCCAAAAAGAGTATATTCCGGGATTTTTACTGCACTACTTTATTCAAAGAAAATCTGCAGCTGAGGCACACACGGCGACCATGCTCTGTCGGACACAACATGCAGATATTTGATTAGACGTTTCCAAAATAATGATATTGATGTGTTGAGTTAGAGGCTTTATTTCATGTCGACCCATGTCAGAGGCTAGCTGACCTTGCAGAATCATTAGGAGTTGATCAAACAACAGTTTCGAAACGTTCGAAAGCATCAGGAATTACTTTCTTAAATGAAGCATTCATTTTAACGGAAAAAACAGCGAGAATTTATTCAACATCCCAATAACAATCATGGGCAGCGATCTTAAATTGTTTGTTCACTTCCTTTTTCACATTGTTGCGTTATCCTTTATATCGATTTGGACAGGTCACCCTGTACAGGCTGTGTGGGTAAGCGATCGAGCTCTTTCGAGAAGGATGCCCAGAGAGAGACAGAGCGACGGAGTGGGGGGGGGGGGGGGGAGAGCGAGAAAGAGAAGAGAGAGAGGGCCGTCGTGGCGAAACACGAGCGAGGAAACGATTAAGCCGTGGGCGTCGTATCGCTTTCGTGTCAGAGCTGCGAAAGCGGATATCCATTGTACGGTTTTTCCTCTCTCGTTCCTGTGGTCGGAGGGTATAGGGAGGAAAGAAAAATAGAACGAATAAGAGCCCTCATTTTCTTTCGTGACCCCGATGACCTTGAATATCAGAGGTCGGGTCACCATTTTTCTTTTTCCTTCCTCAGTGGGACAATGGTAGCGGGCTATACGTGCACTCGCTTCAAATTGATGGTCCACAACTTTGCACTTCATTTTTATTCCTTATCTATCCGTGGTGCTGAAAGATTCGACGATTTTGGCGAGCTTGTGCTTACAGACTTCGGTTGTCAGTACCGCGCAAAGGAAACTTGACGCAGTGTCGCTTCGTGCACGAGGATCTTCCGGTAATTCTACCAGGAAATTTTTAATTGCACAGGAGTACGCCATTGTTGGCCTTATTTTGAAAGGTTTTGGAAATTGTGCTGGAAGCATACTAGGTACCTTATTTTATCGCGGTAATGGAACAGTGAAAGGACAAGATCAAATTCTCCACTACGTATTGGGAAACTGCCAGGTCTACGATAGAAATAGGATTTTCAGCATTCTATTATTTTTTTAAGGGTTTGCACGAGTCTGGTGCCTAAAAAGCAGGTCGATTTTCAATCTTTTTTTCTGATGAGAGTATTGGAACGACTGGGTAAGGATTTTACACACAATTGATATATAATCTAGCCCAGTATGAGTTTTTTTTAATCGAAAAATATTGATAAACGATGAAGTTAATATTGTTTAAATACGGTGCTGCCATTACCGCATGGCTGATCGATGTAGTGGGTCCCACGAGACATCGCCGTTTTCTGTAATGGGAGCGATGTCTTTCGCGAAGAAAAAAAATAGTTGATTTTTATAATTGATTTTTACGAAAGAATCTTCACCATTTTTGAAAACTTTGAGAAGAATCTTTACCATTTTTTAGAGTTAGGGTATGTTTTATTACTACTTTTCGCTGTTAAATGGTATTTTTTTATTTTGGTCAATCTGTAAAAGTGGCGGTAGCCTTTAAAAGGAGCTCTTTAAAAGGAACGACCTTCTAAACGGGTTGCAGCGGATGTTGTCAAACGGCGTGACAGCTAGCGTCGGCAGAATTAATCAGAAAAAAAACCAACGAAGATTTTTCTCTTATCAACACTCGTACGCAGAATATGAACCAAGAAAAACTGAAAAATGTTGGAAATCGATGAAATGGTTCGCTTTGAAGCAAAAAGATCGAATTTACCGAAAAAAAATTACTACATTTTGCAATAAAAAAAAAGTATTTGTTCTATGACAAACGCATGGCGTGACGCATAGCTAAAAAAATGAACAACCGATTCTGATTAAATTTGGTATACATCTTTCTAACCTTATTGCCTAAAACATGACCCTAAATGTTTGTGACAATAAAAAACACTTGTTTTTATCATGCTTTAGGTCATGTTTTAGGAATGAGGCTAGAAAGATTTATACCAAATTTTAGCATAATCGGTCGATTAGTTTTTTAACTATACGTCACGCCATTTATGAAGATGCAGTTTAGAAGGCCGTGCCATACCACCGCTTTTTTCGTTGTTAATTTAAAAAGTACCACGTAACCGCCAAAAGTAGTGAGAAAACATACCCTAAGCCTCAAAGTGGTGAAGAAATATTTCCTTTAAAAAAATCATGAAAATTGGCGAATATTTTCCTCGCCTAAAGGTATCTCCCCCTTCGCTGGCAGAGAGAATTCGACAAAAAGTGCTCAAAATGACCGGAACATTTTTTTAATCCTGAAAACTTGTACTTTGGGGTTTTTGAAGGTGCTGATTACGAATCTGAACTCAAAATTCAGGAATTCACAATGACGAACAAATATGGCGAATGAAAATACAAATAATACAGATTGATTTAGATGAAACTCGGTACTGAAGCTTCATATATTTCCACCTATTTATTGTATTATGCTTCACGTTATTTAACGGGTTACCCCCACTTGTAGCGCAAAAAAAGGCCTTTTTCATGATTTTTTTTAAAGAAAACTACACAACTTTTTTAATCGATCAATATACCATCTTAAAGAACACATCTTGAAGAACTTTCAGTAATTTTTTTATTGACAAATATTACATTATTTAGTGGCAAATGGCCGTCAATGAAATAATGTTTTTATATACACGGTTTGCGGTGACCAACATTGCGGCGAAGTGGATCATCTGAGAAAAAAAATGCGGATGGATTTAGTCAAATATAAGTATAAACTAGTCTTTAATCGAAGGATTTTAAAAAATATTCATTTTTCACAAAATGGCGGACAGTCAAAGTTAATGGTTCGATTTTAATGACAAAAAACGGCCGTTTTTGGCTATAAAACGGCCATTTTTTTCGAAAAAAAAAATCGAACGATTAAAGACTACATTTTCATGTATTAAATAAGCCTGCAAAATTTCAAGAAGATCGGTTCATTAGTATTCGAGTAATCTTGGTCACCGACTTCAGAAATGCCATTTTGAGAAAAACGCGTTTAAAGTTTCAATTTCAGTTCTTCAATTCACGGATTCTTCTATTTCAACGCTCATATCTCAGTCAATTTTGTACGGATCGACTTGAAATTTTCAGGACATATTCTCAGATACTTATACTTCAAAAAAATGCAATAAAAAAATCGATTTTTTCAAAATCGCAAGTGGGGGTAACCCGTTAATTCACCATGAAAAATTCCTTCATTTTGAGTCGAGCATCACACTCAGCGTCCCCGAAAACCCCCGAGTACCAAGATTTATCCAAATCGAGCTGTTTTTTGCACTTTCGTCCGCCATATTAGATCCGCCATTAAATTTTTTTGAATATTGTTTTCAGATTCGTAATAAGCGGCCTTGAGAATCTCAGAATACGATTTTTTATCTAAATCGAGTAAAATCTTCAATTTCGGTCCGCCATTCTAGCGCCGCCATTTTGAATTTTCAAATTTACAGTTCATATTCGTAATAAGCGACCTCAAAAATCCCGGAGTACTAGATTTCATCTAAATCGAGTAAAGTTTTTGATTTTCGTCCGCCATATTGGCGCCGCCATTTTGAATTTCCAAATTTTGACTTGAAATTCGGATTCAGCGAGCCCAAAAACCCCCGAGTGAGGCTCCGTTTTCCAATCAGGGCAAGTTAAATACGGACATAAAGGTCGACGCACTATTGCGTCAATGCCACACGGGGCACGGAATTATTTGACGCACTATTGCGTCAATGCCAACGAAGGGGTTAAGCACACGCGTTGACCCGTGGAGTAAATGACTATCCTCCAATAGAGCTTGCGCAGCTTTGCAATCCATTTGAAAAGCCTCTTTCTCTATTGCAGAGCGCAACATCACCAGGCGCGAGCAACGACGTTCTTACCAAACAGCAAATCGAGCTGATACAGCTGATAATGCAACAGCAGCAGCAGCAACAGAATGCGAGTCCCGCAGCGGCGGTCGCGACACAAACATCCAAGACCACCAAACCGTCCCCGAAGAGCAGCCTGACCTCTCCTGCCACTTCGTCCTCCACGACCGGCAATTCAACGACAACGACTAATCCGAGCTCGAGCCCCAAGCCAAAAGTATGGACCCACGCGCAGGTGAGTGTCACCGAAAAGAAAGACATTCGTTCCATCCCGAATCATCGTCACGAAATATTTCATAAATTCTGTTCGCCGATAAAACGTCTCGGGGCTGCTGATACCAAGACTTTGCCGAAAGCAGACTACATCCGCTGATTGCCCAAACCCAGAGAAGGATACCTTCTCTGGCTTTAGGCAATTAGGCCTTTTCCAGTTGTCAATAACTTTCGTCCCGATCATGGAACATCCGGACATTTTTACCTTTTTTCGTGCGTAACACACACCGCAGAGACAAATTAAAAAGTCTCCCTAAGTATCTTCATCGATGACGCAGTCGTGAACGCGAATGCATTTCAAACTCCCCACTGTCGGACGAACAGCAATGCTTTGGCAGATTGCAAAGCAAGCCGCAATCAGTAATAACGAAACTCGCAGCGAAGTGGTTTTCACGGAGTACTCGAGCAAAGTAGAAAAAACTGGAATCTCTGCGAGAAAGAGAGGAAGAAAGAGAAAACATCTGCTTTAAACTATACATATATAGATATATACACCCACACATAATTCGAGAGCTTGAAAGTCTACGTCTTCCACGTCCAGCTTTCATCACGCTTGATTGCATACTTTTCCTCGCAGAGATTTTGTCTCCAATTTTTACCGCGATTTTTATAAAAGAACTCTGTGAATCTGTCTGGAAATTATCGAAGAATATTTCATTAGCCAACCCCGTAAAAAGCCATAACGAAGTAACATGGAATAATATGTATGTTTATGGGGGAAATGATATGCTGAGTGCCTTCACAATCTATGCAATCAGCACATTCAGCACCTTGAAGACGGTCCTTCAATTATTTGTCTCCAATCCGTGGATTTTGGAGATCGAATGGTCCTTGAAAGTCTTTGAATGACTTAAAAGTCTTTGGAAGCCCTGCTGAAAATATGATTACATATATGGGAAGGCCATTTTGAAGACATTGGATTTAGTCAACGTTGAGTAGCTGGCAACTGGTAGGACCGTCTCGGAAGTCTTCAAATTGATCTTCCCCATTTTCAGTCAAACATATACCCAGGTATTGCGTATACAGGGCGTTTGGAAGGTCGATGCAGAGCCTTCATGGGGTGATAGGTCACCTCGTTAGGAACATGTCTAACCCAGCTTACCTTAGTCTTAAGTCTAAGGATTTCGAGTTATCATGGTAAGTATGATTTTTGGAAAATTTCCCAAAATTAGGTACTATCTCGTTTACCTCGTATGTTAATGCTTTTTTTTCAAAATAGCATTAACACAAGAAATGTTTTTATTTTTCGACAAGTTGTTTGGGTTTCGACATCCATTCAACACGCCCCATTTATCATTTTGTAAAAAAAACCAAAATAAAAAGACGGCTACGCATAACGATAGCTACATTTATATAGATATCGATAAATTCTTGACTGTTTATTTACAGATAACCTTTCATAACGACATCGATGGGACAATAAAGAGTTTTTTTCTTCGCCAAATCAGGGTTATTAAATTTAAAAATTCATAAAAATTCGTATAAAACTAGATGAATCTATGTTTCATAAAATGAGTATAAACCCGATCCTTTTATAATTAGTTATTTTTTTTTAACGCAATTATTGACGCCAAAGCACCCGTTACGTAACGGAATAGGGGGGGGGGGTGCAGGCCAAGCGTTACGGTTCCGTTAGATACGGGGGGGGGGTCAAAAATTGGGAAATTTTGCGTTACGTAATTTATGTACGCCCCTATACGATGAACTGCTTTTTGTTTACTTTTGGCTGCGAAAATAGCAACGTACGTGACACTCGAACCGAACGCCGGCCGGCGACGGCCGGCGACGACGCAATGGTGGCCGAGCCACGTAACCCTTCCGCTTTATGTGCCATCCCGCACTTGTATCTAGCATGTACCGTCTGTGTGCAAGCGTGGGTCGAGCAGGAGACCCCGCGGCTCATAAGATCCCGCTCTGCCCTAGTCGCATTTCAGGCGTTACCTTTCTGTCTCAGAATTTTTTCTGCTCACCGTTTTATTATTCACCTTTTTTTTCGCTTACTCACTCTCGGCCGGTCACCCGCCTGTTTTTCCTCGCTCCTCTCGCCAACTCTCTCTATCTCTGTCTCTCTCTTTCGTCTAACTTCGTTACGTTAATGGCATAATTGCCAGACGCGGTGTTGGGAAAGCCTCGGCGGCGGCGATGCGGTGCGGTACGGCAGAGAAGCTTGCAACACACCGCGCCACCTTTATGCATAACCATGTACCATATTATCTCGACGCCTCACGCACCCATGCCCCTAAACGCAGCAAGAAAAGCGGTCGCTTCCGGAATATTATGCACGTGTATATATATATATATATATATATATATATATACACACAGGGTGTTAGGAAGGTTGATGCAAAGCCTTAAAGGGGTAATAGGTTACCCCGTCAGGAACCTATCTAACCTAGGATACCGTAGTCCACAGTCTACCGATTTCGAGTTATCATGGTAAGTATGATTTTTGAAAAATTTCCCAAAACTAGGTACTAACTCGTTCATAATGTTCAAACAGACAATAATTGGTAACTAAAAACTTATTTGCGTCTTAACTTACTGTGTATTCAATCGACAAACACCAATACAACCATCTGTATCCATAGAACTAACTAAATGGGACGTGTTGAATAATTAAAAACTTGTCAAGAAATAAAAATACGTCTTATGTTATGCTATTTTTCTTTTAATAGCATTAATATAAGAGGTAAGCGAGTTATTACGTAATTTTGGGAAATTTTCCAAAAATCATACATACCATGATAACTCAAAATCCGTAGACTTTGGACTAAGGTAACCTAGGTTGGATATGTTCCTAACGAGGTGACCTATCACCCCCTTAAGGTTTTGCATCGACCTTTCTAACACCCTATGTGTATATATATATAGACATATACATATATGCACATAGGTGTGCGTATGTGTATGTATACATGGATTTTGAGATTGAGTCTCGGAGTGCGAAAATCGATCGATTTCTCATTAATATGTATAAGATCTTCGACACCGTAGATGGTGCCAGAGTTTCTTCTCTTCCGCATGCACAAAGTGATCCCCTTTGGTAAACTTATCCTCTTTGGTAAACTTATATTTATATATATATATATATATATATATATATATACACATAGAGAGAGAGAGAGACTGAGTGCGCAAGAAAGATGAGGCTGAAATTGCGAACAGTTGCCAGAGCACTAAACTACTTTCGCACGTCTCGACGCATCAATTGTATTTTATTTTGATAAGGAAGTATCTCACGATACAATCCCGCGTTGGAAAGATTGCAGTAAATATTTAATTAATATGAGGATTTTGGGCTGATGCGATGACTTCGTCATCGTTCTATTAGGAGCTTCAAATCAATTCGTAAAAACCCAACAGGTCTGCGTACGCTTGGGGCCTATCCAACGGGTTAATTTTCAATTATTTTTTGTAATGAAGGTATTGGGATGAAGAGGTTGGGATTTTGCACACAACCGATAGATGATTTTGGCGAGTTAGGGTTTTTTAAATTGAAAAATGTTGATAAATAACGAAATTATTATGATGTTAATAAAGTACCGCCGTTGCTGCATGGCCAATCGGTGGAGGTGGTTCCGGCACCTAGGGTGAGCTGGAATGAAAAATATGAAAGGTACTTTCAATGTAACAATAAAAATCGTATGACTGGATACCTTTTAAAATTCAAATTTACGAAAGAAACAATTTGATCGTTCGTTATTAACAACTTGATGAACATCCGAAATCGACGACCAATCATCCAGCCATACGATAGAAAATATTATAAGCTATGCTCCGTCCGAATTTGGAGCGAACCGAATGAATAGATTTTGAGATATGATTCACACTATTTCATAAAACATAGTTTGGTGAAAACCACAAATGAAAAGAGGTAAACCGCAGCAGGGGTGTTCACCCTTTGTTAGGATAATTCATTTAATTATCCGAATATGATAATAATTACAATAATTAATTTCGCTTCCTCATAGCCCAGAGGGTGATCTGACCCTTCTCGGTCTGCATTTGACATTCTTACGAAATCTTGACTCCAAATTCAAGTTGCAACCCTAGCACAAAGGCGTACCCAGCGAGTGGCAGTTCTCCCCATCTAGAAGAAAAAATTAAGTATATTATCTCCCCCCCCCCTTTCCTGCAAAACTAATACGAGCTGCCCCCTAGCTTAGACCCTGGATATACTCTTGCCCTAGCCCATAAAACGACGGAATCAAAAAATCGTATTTTGGTAATTTCAAGCGCATGCAGACCCCTCGAATTTCCAGAATCCTCAAAGTCCACACCAACTCAGTTTCGTCATCTATCGTTGAATTTTTTCTTCCATCTTTTTTACGACAGCCCTGAATATCGACGAAAAAAGTATAGGTATAATATGAATCCCTGAACAGCTTGTAGCTTCAGTGTTGAAAGTTCTTCTCGCAAGGTGAAAACTTACCGAAAGTCCGAAAGCCTCGTGGGCGCAACTTTCGGCTGTTTTCTCGGGATAGACACGAATGTGTGTGCGAACCGAGAGTAATAAGGGAAGGGGAAAGGGCGGTGAGGGCTTTTGCCACGTGGCTGAAACTTTGTTCAGGCAAAAACTATTCTTAAGGGGGAATGGATGTTGGAGGATCGCGTACGCTACTCGAGGTATGCTCATGTACGTATCTGCTATATACATATACACACATCCATATATATATATATATATATATATATATATATATATATATATGTATATGCATGTGTATGCAGAGAAGTAAAGCGAAAGAAAAGCACACGCAGCGGCGGAGCCAAAAGATCGATCGATTCCTCATTAATATGTATAGGCTTCTTCTCTCGGTATTTTCGGACCAGGAAGTGCGAGCAAGAAACTTTCTTCGTGGTGAAACTTTTTTCGTCTACGTACTACGATACTTCGTTCTCCATACATTATCATTATATAAGAAAATGGCCATATACATGTTAAATTGTGTCTAAAGTAGCGTTATTTTTTTCGTTTCTCCTACTTTAGAGTGCAATTGGCGATAAATTCCCCTTGCGTCTAGTAAAAGGAGGGGCTCCGGCGAAAAATCTTACGGGGTGCCTCAATGGCCCAAAAGGCCACAATAATGAGGTACCCTTTAGAGACGGTTACCGGGGCTCTTTTTTCGGAAAGGACCGCAAGGTTGTCGCTATCTTCAGTCGAGGGTGGACAGTAACG
The DNA here is from genome assembly GCA_951751655.1 of Ophion costatus. Taxonomy (NCBI): domain Eukaryota; kingdom Metazoa; phylum Arthropoda; class Insecta; order Hymenoptera; family Ichneumonidae; genus Ophion; species Ophion costatus. The sequence goes on from OX632363.1 coordinate 21,662,367, forward strand.
ATGGTTCTGAAGCTCAATTGGGGGAAACAATTTCCAGTTATAATTTAAAAAATGGAAGACCCACAAAACCTTGACATTATCGACACATCCTATTATTGATCTATATATAAACATCATGATGTGTGAAAAGGGGGAGTGAACAGAAATCAAAATATTCCCTCGACTCACCCCCATATACACAATAACTGTCACATGCCTGTCTGACCACCACCACCACCTCCGGCCGCATTTAAATCAGACTTTGAAGCACAGGTCAATCTTTTTTTGTCTTCATTCAATAATTTTCACAACCACATTATCAATAACCCTCCATAATCTCTTCGGTAATGTGAAGACGAAAAATAATCACAAATATTCTAGCGATCGTTCTGAATTTTTCGTTGAGAAAGAATCCGCGAATGCATTCGTTCAGTTGAATGGCAATTAGATCTCAGAATGTTGAATTAAATGTGTCCAGAATTTTCATTCTAACAGAATAAAGCTGTGTGCTAGAAATGGTCATAAGGCCGGGGCCTTTCGAGGGTTGAAGTTCGCAGGGGTAACATTTCTTGGGTTGGCAACAAAACATTTCGCACTTGATATAAACACGCAGATAGGTATAAAGGGGTAGGAAGATTGGTGTCCTCGCGGAGCAAGAGCCCCGCGGGTCGTTTGCACAGTCGTAAGTTTATCTTGGGCTCACCCTTGCTGTGCTGTATCCCTTTCATATATATATATATATATATATATATATATATCTGACACTCTATATCTCGTCGGGTTTGCTACTTGTGCAAAGCTACTCGATGCTTCAAGATAGTATCTTAGGAAAAGTGGCGGTGGAGACGGGCGGTGGAAGGTGGTATAGGAAGAGAGGATGCTCTCATCTTGTACATGTACCGAGTAATGGTAAACAAAATGTCGCCATTTGCGTTACTTTACGCCTTACACTGTTTGGCTTGCGCCATTTTGTTTGCCAGGACTCGATATGTGCTGAACGCTTTCAACATAACGACCCCCCTGCCAACCGCCTACGACTCGATAGTCTCAACGTGAAACTGCTACGTAGTCCACATCTGTTGCTTTTCCCATTGCCTTGCCGTGTGTAGAATGCACCAATGGCATAGTCAAAGAGAGAAAACGAGAGAGAGAGAGAGAGGAAGAGGAAGAGGAAGAGGCTGTTATACGACAGAGCCATTTCCGGTCCAGAGATGACACCGGACCTATTCTCTGTCGCACCTTTTTCGCTTTTTCCGGAAAATTTAGCACTATATGTACTCCGAGAGCCGAGCTATTCTTGTGCAAACCTCCCCAGGGCATATATTTTCCTCTCTTCGAATCACCCTTCTCGTCCTTTCTCTACTCGTAACTCTCTCGCCCTCCCTCTTCCGTTATATGCTTAAACTCCAATTTGCTGATAATATCTTTGATACCCCTCGCCGTGTTGGGAATCCTACCCGCCAATGTCGTTATACTCGTAATTTATCGAAAATCCGATACCCCATCGAGGTACGTCGTCAAAAACTGATTCGATATGACTTTCCGTGATGCACGAACTTTCCGTTATTTATTCATCGTTGCAGATCGATGAATTTTTAGGTTTTTTTTTTCTCGAGCCAACGAGCGGTGACAGCTTGGCACGACCAGCATAATCCGAAACGCTATTGGAAAAGATAATACTTCGATAGATCAATTGATCAATTGCAGGGGTCAGTTGAAATTTATTTTATAATTGCATGCAATTTGACGTTGAAAAATGGTCGACCGAAAGTGAAAATGGTGGTGGAGTTTGTATCATCGGAAGGCAACGAAAAATCATCTTCCGTTTTTATTTTTTTGCGCATTGTAGTTATTGTGGGAAATCTTAAATTGGTGATGTAGATTATTGGCCTCTAACAAGAAACAACACGTTGGTGTCTACCTTTAAGTTTGGTAAAACTCATGTAGGCATATGGTAGAGCGTGAAAAACTATTAGATACGTATTATTTTTGTTTATCGGTGGAAAAATTGTTTTAAGAGATGAAATCACCCCTTATAGTGAAGCATCTCAAGGGCTGATTTTGAATATTCACTCCCTAGCAGTCCACCGATTTCAGTGAAACAGGAATGAAAATTCTTCTAATGCCAAGCGATCAGTAATCCACTATAAGAACATGAGTACGTTGAGAAAAAAATTTAAGGGGCGCACCACCCCTTTAAATTTCTTTCTCTCACCCCACATTCAACAGGGGTGCATGAAATTGAACGTAGCGGGAGAAACACTTGAAAGGGGAGACAAAATTAAAGTTTTCGCATTTTTGTATATTTACTGGATATCAAGATTAAGGGGGTAAACATCGTTTCATACATCTTCGACGATTTTTTAATGAAAATGGAGGAATCGGGGTAAATAAATGTCGAATTCCTGCTAAGGGGGTAAAAATACATCAATATCAAATGGTAAAAAAAAATATCAAACCCAATTTTTTTCCCCCCATCTCGGCCAAAGGTAGGCTTCACTGGATGATCCATAATTTCTTTCCAGCTTCGTTTGGAGCTCCAGTCCATGCCCATTCATTTCGTTATCGTTTGCTCTTTGAAATGCCTTCTGAGTTATTGAAGTTCGGTTATTTTTCGATTTTTGGCAGAATTTCAAAGACGGAGAATCGATTTTCAACAGTTTTTCCATACAAACCCTTCTTCGGCCCTTTTCAAATGGACTTTCCGAAGAAAAAATAATCGAGATAAGGACATGAATAAAGCGGTTGAATCATCTAAGTCTGCCAAAATCCTTTTGTGTACCCCCCCCCCACCCCCCTCCGTTAAGTTTATGTCTGTTAAATGGAACCGATGCTACAGCTGTGTAAAATTTCTCAATTTTGGCAATTACAAAAAGGTGTCTTGATTTGGCAATTCTAGAAGGGTCGAATTTTTTTTCAATTTTTAAACCATTTGACGTTCTATCTAGTCGAACATTTTTCACTGATTATGAATATCACCGAGTTTTCGTCGAAAGCAAAAAATTATGCCGGCTAAATGCGGAAAACGTCATTTTCCACCTGACGATTTTTCATGAAAATTAAAGGATTGGAGGGAATTGAGTGGTGACTCCGTATTAAGGGGATAAAAACACATCGCTAGAGACTTATAAAAAAATAAAATTTTAATCCAGATTTTTTTCGCATTTTGCCCAAAAATAAGTGTCTGCTCAATCGCCGCTCGTTTTTCCTCCATTTCGATTTGAACCGCCGCTTTGTGCGCATTCTCTTTGCAATCGTTTGCTCTTCAAAGCGTCACTTGATTCGTCGAGCTACCATTATTTTCAGTTTTTGATAGCATTTCTTAGGCAGACCAGCGATTTTGGCAAATGTTTCCATACTCCAAAAATCAAATTGGAATTTATAGAAATATCTCGAATCGGCATACATGTTGCAAATACAGAAAAAAAACTGGGATCAAGAACTTCAAGTAAGGAGTGGTTTGCCTCCATGAACTTGATACCGAGCAGAAATGTAAGAATACGTGACCTTTAAGGAGATACCTTTAGGCGAGGAAAAAATTGCAAATTTTCATGATTTTTTCGGTTTAAAGGAAAGATTTCTTCACCATTTTTGGGACTTGGGGTATGTTTTATTACTACCTCTGGCTGTTACATGGTATTTTGTTTATTTTAAAATGGCGGAGATATTGCCCGATCTTGGAAAAGTGTTGCGGCGGATGTTGTCAGACGCCGTAACACGCAGCGTCCGCGGGATTCATCTGAAAAAAAAACCCACGAAGATTTTTCTCTCATTAACATTCATCCGCAGAATATGAACCAAGGAAAAGTGAAAAATGTTGAAAATTGATGAAATGGTACGCTTTGGAACAAAGAAATCGCATTTTCGAAAAAAAGTGGTTTCATTTTGCAATAGAAAGCTATTGTACTTTTTTGTAATTTTCAAATAGGATCCTGTTTCAGACAATAAGGTTAGAAATATTCACACAAAATTTCATCAGAATCGGTCGATTAGTTTTTTCGCTATACGTTACGCCAGTTTTGAAAATGCAGTTCAGAAGACCTTGTCATACCTCCGTAATTTTCAAAGAATAATAAAAAAAGAAATACCGCAAAATTTCAACAATATTTAACAAAAAACTCATCCAAAAATTTGTGGAATTCAGCAAGTGGGACCTCACTGCAGATTAGTTTTTTCGCTATACGATACGCCAGTTTTGAAAATGCAGTTCAGAAGACCTTGTCATACCTCCGGAATTTTTGAAGAATAATAAAAAAAGATATACCGTGTAACAGCATACCCTAAGTCCCAAAAATGGTGAAGAACATTTTCCTGTAAAAAATAAATAATAATCAGCAAGTTTGTTCCTCGCCCATAGTTATCTCCCCCTTAATATTATCCCCCTTCCAAAGTGTTACCGTTTCAGCGAGCCACGACCTCGGATTCTTCACTGGGGGTCGTCGCACATGCTCACGTGTATACATATATACCAAAATATGAATATTATCTCAGCTACCCTTAATTCGCAGGGGTCCACGAAGCAAACGAGTTTCATCTCTTCTCCCCGGTCTCGTCTCTCTCTCCTCTCCTTTTCTCTCTTCCGCCAAGAGCGCTGATGGGCTCCACAACGTATCTTCTCACAGTAAACCTGTCAAACCACCGGCTATATAATCGAAAACGTTCCTGTGTCCGGTTGCCGGTGCGAGAGGGGGTCCATCCGGCAAAGACGAGTCGGCGACCCCCGGCAGATCCAGCAGACCCCCAGTGGACTCAATTTTTTTTGTCTTCTTACTCATCGCGGAAGCGACTGACACAAACACACACGGAAACGCATACTACGTTATTCCTTCAGAAAATGCATTGTATCTTTAACAAAAAAAAAGCTGAAATACAGTCGACGAGATCCAATGAGAATTTCCGGGATTAACGTTCGCTGGTAGCGACCAATCGGGTCGAGCATGCACCCCGGGAAAAAATGGATGCGAACGAATCCCGTTATGTGATCTCGTGAAAATTCCTTTTCTCTCTCTCTCTCTCTCTTTTTTTTCTCTCTCCCTCTCTCTCTCTCTCCCCATTCTTACTAGATGCACTAACGCTCGCGACCCAGAAAAAGTTCAATCGTCGTTGGCGAAATGAGCCTCGTAGTCCGAGAGCGGACAGCTGCACCTTTCGCTCAAGTGTACACTTCCTATTCGATTCTTTTTTTTCTCCTTCTTCCAAGATCGTTCTTCCTCTTTCTCGTTCTGCATTTTCCTCACTGAGCTTCCTGCTCCTCCGGAAGCTTTGCCACGCACGTTCAAGTACGTTGAACACTTTCGGTGCAACTTTTTTTTTCCCCAACGGGGTATCCCTCTCTGTAAGCCCAATTCGAAGGGTCAGAACGATTAATTATTTTCCAGCAACGCATTGGTTGGAATAAATTATTTTTTTGCTGGCATGTTGTACACATGTTGGTGATTACGATGCAATTTTTGCGGAAGAAAATCTTTCATTGTGCTGCAACCTAATCTGCAACGAAAACAAACAAAAATTCTTTAAGGACGCACGATCATTACTACGAATCCAACTTTCGGATTTGAATTTTTTATATGATTTTGACGAATACTTTATGCGCCTATTGCCAAAATTTGAGCTTGTTTGACCGTTTAGTTTTTTCGCACAAAAACTGCAAAGTCGAGCACTTTGAGTTACCGAAGCACGTCGTCTTATGGAGACGGTCAACCGGAAGTGCGGTGATCGTGGTTTTTCTGCTCACGTGTCCAACTAAACTCGTTGGGAAACTGAAATTCGATAGATTAGATATAATAGATCTTGTAAAAGATAAGAAAATCAATCTTCACCGTGTAGTTAAAGCACCACATTACAAGAAAGTTTCAATTTCCGGTTGAAAATTGCCAAAACGACGAAATAGCACCCACAGACTTAGCAACGTCGCGAGTAACAGCTGATTCGTGTGGCGAACATAACCCAGCTTTGTTTTGAAATTAATTTGGATAGAAGCCGCCACAAAATATGCAAACAACAATTTATGGAGTTTTATTATTTATCACGTATCAATAATGTGTTTAATTATATTCTGCCTATCGTGTTAATTCCGATGAAGTATTTCCCGCCCATTTTAATAGGTTTCCGGCTCATTTGTTGTCTTTTTAGTCCGTTTTTATGGTGGATATGTTAATATTATTATTACGAACATTACTACCGAGTCGTTGACAATCTAATTTTTTAGTATTTATTTGTTCGCGTGAAATAAATTCATCATTTACCACAACATTTGGCACACTATTATCGATAATACAAATAATTAACCTAAGTAAACATCAATCAGAGCAGATGTGGGTAAAATAAATTTAGACTCTTTGTTGACTGTGGGTTAACGATCCACTTTTCGAAATTTCGAAAAATACGAAAAATGACAGCTTCTTCAAAGAAAACCTTATTTATCCCTTGAAAAACAGCATGCTGAAGTCATTGTTATTAATAAATGGTTAATCCAATAAAAAAATGAGATCGTCAACCGAAAAAGACTACTGTTCGAACGCTAACTTTGGAAATTCAAGTCAATAGTGTGAAAGTTACTCAAGATATTAATTCCGCTGTCTCAAGATATGTAGTTTCGAGATAATCGTGTTCAAACTCGACGGATCGCGGTGAACCCGACGCACACAGTTCCACTAAAATAAGTGTAACTTCATCAGTTTTTAGAATTCTCGGGTCCGGCTGATCTTAAAATATTCTTGAAAGTTCACCTTATAACAATATGCAAAAAAAAACCATTTTTTGAAGTTTCCAGAGCGGGATACCCCGTTGACAGAACGGCGGTAAAAGGCAGGAGGCTGGTCTATCGTGGCCGGTGTACCAATCTTTTTATTTTATTCCGGTAGGGGAGAAGCACCGCATATCGGATAGTTGCCTAATATCGGATAGTGGTCTATCTCGAGTTTTCCTACAGCGACATCTGTTTTTTTATTTTATACACCAATGAATACTCGTAAGATATCGCCACTGCAAAACTTTTGGTTGCCTAGCAACACCAACGGCACAACAGTGAACTGATGGTATTTTTCATCGATAGGAAAAAATATTTTTTGTGTTAACAAGTGTTGTTTCCGTTGAGGTAAGTCCAAATGGTTGATGCTTTTCTTATTTTTTATGTACTATAGCATTTATTTTAATTAATTAATATACAATGTTCGCAAAAACAGCAATGCGTACAAAAATATTATACATTATAAGTATATAAATATTATAAGTATTATTATACCGCTCATATCCGGCCATGCCAAATCTTAATATCCGATACTTAATCGAGCCTATTATTCGATATCCATTTGTGCCAAAATGTTTCTACCTAATCAAAAATCAACTCATAAAGACTTATTGTTCGATAATAATTACAAAGTTCAAACAATAAACGTTCTGTTTTGTTTTATCCAAAAATAGTCCCCTAATAATAGATAACAAAAAATGGAGTTTGTTTGGGTATGCCATTGGATATCGGATATCCGATTATGGGCAACCTTTTTGAAACCCATGATTTCTGACGTTTTTTGTGAAACACAATATAACTCAAAATATTCAAATGTAACGTGTAAACTAATAATTACCATCTTGTTGTAGATGACACGTAGATGATAAAATCGTAAAATTTAAAGGTCTTAGCATTTGCTAACTTTTTTTTCAATTTCAAGCATAAGTATCCGATGGTGCCTCTCCCCTATCCACGTACGAGTCACGTTTTTAAAAGGGAAGAACGTTTAAAGGGTAGAAATTAAATGGTAATTTTTAAAGTCGGTCACAGTCTCTCTCTCGCTCTCTCTCTCTCTCTCTCTCTCTCTCTCTCTTTCTGCGTTTCTCTCTGATCCGCTGGGTCATCAGGTACGGGGAGGAAGAACGGAACAAAAAAAGATCGGCAACGGTTATGACGGAAGTATATCGTGCGAGGGGGTTAACAGGCTGCGGTGGACGCCATTGTAGCCTCTCGTTTCCTCGCGTTTCTCGTTTATACGCGTCGCGTAGTAACGCCGACGACCAGGTGCTCCACGAGCGAAGAATCCGGAAATTAAATTTCTATTATTGCATTCCTGATACACAGCAGCGAGTTCCACGGCAAAGTCCTTTTGACGATTCGCCGTAACCTGGCAACCAAAGATAGCGCGTCCAACAATTTTCTAATAACACGCGACGCATTTTTTAAATTCCTCTTGTCCAAGCTCGCCTCTCCTCTCATTTGTAACGTCCAGTCGACGAGGTGATGCGATTTATTTCTCGTTTGGGCTAGGGAATTGAGAAGCGGGGCGGAAACTTAAACGGCAGAAAATCAACAGAGAATCACGGTATTCGGGAAAATTTTATGTGGATTGAGCGCGTCTGCAGGAGAAAGCGTCACAGTGTAACGGGTCGAAAAATACCTTATGTTCGCATTTTTCATGGTTAAAATGCTTTAACGAGTCTGATTTTTTTATGTCAAATCAAAGCACTCATGATGAACAGAAAATACATTTTCAAAAGTTTATTTTTATTTTTCACATTTTTTTTAAGTTTAAGCTGAAAATGTCTTCGAAAAAAAAATGTGTAAAAGGATGATTAATCCGTATGAAAGCTGCTGTCTTGCTATGGATGTTTTTTTGAGGTGTTGCGTGGGTTTCGAAGATAACACAAAGCATATTTTCTCCATTTTCTTTTGAAATGTAATATATAAATTACTTTATTCGAAATGTTAAGCACATAAAAGAGCGAAATTTCAACAATATTTAACAAAAAACTCATCCAAAAATTTGTGAAATTCAGCCAGTGGGTTTGTTTGGGTTTAGTAAAAACTAAGCGTGTTTTACGTGTGTTCAAAGTATGTAGAAGTAACACAACATAAAGGCGAGACACGCTTTGCCGTATTGATTATACACACTTATGCATTTGGTAACACTTAATGCGTTAAAATTACACACGTGAATGTACAATTTTCAAGCATTAGATTATTACACACCTTCGTAGCTGTCCCCATAAACAACACGCTTATTGGAACACATATAAAGTGTGTAGAATCGTCAACATACAAGACGAATATTTACACACATTGAACTAAACAATACACGTTGATAGCAACACACGAGCAAAAATAACACGGGAAAAAGCAACACAGTTTACATGTGTTAATTGCAAATTATTGGTCATATGTTTTAAAAATTACCTTGGTTACGCCATCACGCGAAACTCGTTAGTTGATTTAACATTTATTGATTGACCGGTTAACGAGACCACATTTGATCTTCAATTAACCGGTTAACGGATTCAATTAACATCTTAGTATACACACACAAGCTCTGTAATTAAAATTGTGGTAGCAGATCGCAATATATGGGTTTAAATACCGAAACCCATGGTGAACAAATCCATCGTGTGCCTACTCGCATCATACTACATCATCATCATGTATTTAATTATATAATCATTAATTATAATACATTATCATGTATTATAATTAATACAATCAACACAGCGTATTGTATAAGTAATCTCCAATAAATGCATATATTTTGACGATGAAAAGCTTTGTCATTGAATTAATTTTTCGGACGCATCCCATGTGTATGCAGTACTGTAAAAATAAGTGTGTTGTTTCTACACACATTGAGTGTGTAAATGGCTGCAGACACTTTTACACGTTTTAACATGTGCAAGAAAGTAATACACGTAAGTGTGTTGTTTGAACGCATATATCCGTGTTATTTTTACACCGTCATTTTTTTACACACGTTAAAACCCGTAAAAAGTGTCTACAGTGATATACACACGTAAAGTGCATAAAAACACCACTAATGATTTCTCAATAACTAATGCACCGATCTTATTGCAATTTTGCACAATTCTTCAAAATAGACTTGAGTAATGATTGAATGAAGCTTTTTTTCGATTATATCTAATTTTATAAGGCGATACGTAGTGTAACTTATACCAAAAATTGAACTATTTTGCATACAACTCTGTCGAAAATTGAAATTGAAGTTTTTTAAAACACCCTCGTTCAATCTCTAGTCAATGCTATTTTGACGAAGTGGACAAAATTTCAATAAGATCGGTGCATTCGTTTTTGAGAAGTCGTATCCATCGTTTTTTAAGGGATCTCCGGAAACCACATCCCACCGGGTGACATTGCCAAATTTTCGGATGAATTTTTTTTTAATATTGTTTAAATGTTGCCTTTTTATATCCTTAACGTTTTGAATAAAATAATGTATGTATTATATTTTTTAAATAGAGACAATATGCTTTTTTGGCATCTAAATACACGTAATCCCTTAATCAAAATTGAAAAAAATGGCGGCGTTTAGAAAAAAGTATCGAATTTAGCCTATTTTTTCAACGGTTTTTCGTAAAAAAAAATTAAGATATGAAAAAAGCTTCCATAGGAAAATAAAGAATGGCGTGAAGAATGCTGTGTCAAAATTTGAGACAGATAGCTTGAAAACTCTGTCTTTGAGACTGTGCACCATTTTGAAAAACGACATTTCGAGAAAAATGCTTTTAAAGTTTCGAGTGTGAAATTTTTTTATAAATTGTCTACTGACGTTTATGTAAGAATATGAGCAGCATGTTTATAACCGTCTATACTATCGGATAATACAAAGAAAAATCGATTTTTTACATATTTTATCGCGGTGATGATCCCAAAAGCTTGGGGCCAAAAAAACAGACGGTTTTTCTATATTGTTTTGTGATGAGAGAATTGGAATGACGGGGTCGGAATACTATACAAAATCGATACACCGTCTTGCCAGTTTTGGCTTTTGTATCTATCGAAAAGTATTGATAATCAACGAAGTTATCATTATTTAAACAAATTCTCGTTGCTGCATGGCCCATCGGTTTGCTTCCGTCTAAAAGGTCCGAAATAAATAATCAAAAGAATTACCTTCAGTATAATGATAAAACTTCTTTATGAACGGGTACTTATTTGAATGTTTTCAATTACGAAAAATGCAAACTAGAGAAAAGACTCAATTTTCAACAAAAAAACAAGCAATCATTGATTATAAATAAATCAATAAACATATTTGAAAAATAATCCGCGTATATGATAGAAAATGTTATAAGCTATCTGTTCTAATTTGAAGTGAATCGAACGAATAGATTTCATAAAACAGGGTTCCGAAAAAAAAGGGTTAATCGCAGCAGGGCGTTTCGCCGTAGCGCACTGAGCGATCTGACCCTTAACAAAAATCGTCATACGTTTTTCGATTTTTAGGTTGTATACAAAATCTCCGTTGCAAATCAAATATAAGAACTTTGGCTATAAACAATGCGATTAAAAAATAGCATTGTCAACATTTCAAGCTCATGCAGACTACTTAACGTGGATTAAACAAATTATCCGCATTCTCTCGTTCGATACATAAGCTTGCGTACTTGTCTATCGAAAAGCGAATTCTTCAGTAGCGTAGTATTAAGCCAACATATTCCACCGATTCGAGCAAGAACGCGGTCCTTCCGCGAATTTATAGAAGGATAACGGTTTTCGTTTTATTGCATCGCGAAGAGAGGAGGCCCCCTTCATCCCTTTGCTCTCACGAGCACGTCGCTGTATGTACGGTGGACACCGAGTACACGAGGCTGGATTGTTCATACAAGACGTAATTGGAAAATACTTGGCGAGCCTCGCGTCCTGTCCAACCCGAAGTTCTCTCTTATTCTCTCGTACCTATACTTTCCGCCCCCCTCTCTCTCCTTCTCTGTTGCTATCTTTCATCCCTCAGTACTCCAGCATCCTGCTGTTCTTGAAGGGATGCTGCGACCAGAAACTACGTTCTCTGAAAACCGTCTCTGTTCTCGTGGGTGTATTCTTGCTCTCTCTCTCATTCTCATTCTCTCCCTCTCTCTCTCTCCCTCTCTCTCTCCCTCTCCCTCTCCCTCTCCCTCTCCCTCTCCGTCTCTCTCTCTCTCCCCCTCTCTACCTCCCATTCTTCCTTGGGCACGTATAGGGTGCATTCGTGCCTGTTTGTTTGCTTTATCTCACCCGACGAAATTTTGCCAGCGAGAGGGAAAGGGCGAGAGAAGAAGAGAGAAGGAGAAAATAATTTCCAGAATCTACGGTGATCAGCGGAGTCCAGACTAGCCCGCGGGCGCTTCATGCCATAATCCATTGCAGCACGAACTTTGTCGTGTTCCTGGCACATCGGACACTCGAGAATTTTACATTTCAAACTCCCTCCAATGAAGAGCCTTGGTTCGCGAGATTCAACACTTTCAACCACTCTAGTTACGCCCTTTTGGAGCCCAGGAATTCTTGCATGCTCTCTCCCTCTCGCTCTCTCTCTCTCTCTCTCTCTCTCTCTCTCTCTCTCTCTCTCTCTCTCTCTCTCTCTCTCTCTCTCTCTCTCCCTCTCTCTCTCTCTTTTATCTCCCTTGTACAAATACACTGGACGCACTTGTTTTATGGAAGAACACTGGAGCGGCTTTTGTTCAGGTGGTGTCGTGCAGAGACCACGCAAATACACGAAATTGCGAACGTTTCACATCAGACTTTCCACTATGTTGTTGTTTCTTTTTTTTTGTTCAGTCAATTTTCCGACTGCAGAACTGGATGACCCCTCGGCTCGTTTTTCCCCCACGTTTTCAATCGCACATGCATCCCTTTGACGAAAAAAAACTCGCTACAAACATGCACGACGTTCTTACGAAAGAGCCAAATGCCAATTGCACTCGTATACCTTAACTCCCTGATCCCGGAGATCGATTTCATGTGTTTGTTATACGGTGGAGAGACATTCTTGACTCGCAAGGAAAGGTTGCGAGGTCGATCCCACCGATTTCGATGAAATTTGGCATGCTTGTAGAATGCGCAAAAATAGGCGACACGTATTTTTTTATATCTGCGGAACCCGATTTTTAAGGGGTGAAACGCACCTTCGAAAATTAGGGTGTTTTTCGATTTTCGTCGTTAACGCTTTAACGGCACGAGATATGAAAAAAAAATTCAAATTGCAACAATGTTTATTTCTTCGTGTACTGTACATTGAAGATGAGAACGATAACGCTATTGACGAAAAACGAAAAATACTCCTATTTTCGAGGGTGCGTTTCATCCCTCATAAATCGGTCGCCGCAGATGTACAAAACATACGTGTCGCCTATTTTTACCCATTCTACAAACATGCTAAAATTCATCGGCATAAGAGAGATTTTTTAATGCGAAATCCTAGATTCGACCCACAGTTAATGTTTCCTGCAAACATTATCTGCGGTCTTTATAAGATCGGAGTGTCTCGTAGGCGTACATATTATTGTGATTCGTGTAAGCTTGTATCCGGACGAATAACATATATATAATTGTCCGGATAGATTGTGTTAAATTGTTAAACGAACTATCCGGAAGAATAATTTACACGTAGTCATCCGAAGAAAATCTTTATAATTTTGTTTGGGTTTGGGTTGGTCGGTTGTGTTTGGGTTTGAGTTTGTTTGGGTTTGTGTTGGTTGGGTGTGTTTGCTTGGCTTGGGTTGGTTGGTTTTGTTTGGGTTTCGGTTTTCTGGGTTCGGGTTCGTTTTTTGGGGTGGTTTGTTTGCGTTTGTCATTTGGGTTTGGGTTGATTTGTTTGGGTTTGTGTATTTGGGGCGTTGTACAGCGTGAACCGTGTAAAATTAGCCGCTGTCCGGACGAATAACGTACGCTTATTCATCCGATAACCAGACGACCAGTCTCAGCGTTATAAGAAACTGCGTTAAGTATGCGAGATTTTTTTTAACGACATAGTGAAACTTATCCCAGCTTCGAACTGCACTCTTTATCGGACACTTGACATCTGAAAAAAAAACAGCACTCTTCAACAATCCTATCTTCTGAGGGTTGTGACGACTCAAAATTTGTTCCTCTGCTGATAATTCTTATCTTGAAGGTAGCGATTCTTTTTACAGTAATCAACCTATATTGTATTTACATATATATATTTATATAATATACATATACATATACACATACACATGATGAGGTAAAGGCTAGCGTATATAACGAAACACTGAACAAGCTGGCAATTGGATCCCCCCGAGTGTATCGATTTTCAAGAGTATATGCTGTCTCAAAGGATGCAGCTATTGGAAACGAGAGAAGACTTTGTGCGCCTCTCGTAACATTGTATTAAGCACCTATAGACTCTGTTTCTCCTAACGCCTATTCCTCAAAATTGACTACGACCCGCTGCTCCCAATTCGATCGAGAGGGATCAGAGGCCCTTTGCAACACGTCGTCGTCGCTTCGAAATACTACTGAATCGAGAATTTCAATATGTATAACTTTTAACCCTCAATCCGTGAATCTGGGTCGTTTTCGTCCTGCTCAAAATCATTTTCTTCACAGGCTGCTTTATATTTGATGAAAAAAGGACATTAAAAATAAGAAAGAAAGAAAGGCCTATTTTCCCTTGAGAAGAAATAACCATGAATTTCTTCAGATTTTTTTCATTGACATTTGTTGGTTTGGTAGTGCAAAAACGAAATCGACCGATGTTCACGGGATTGAGGTGCCTCAAATACCTTCACGGATTGAGGGCTAAAATACAGAGGGAGAGCGGGGGGAGAAAGAGAGAAAAGGAGGGAGAATGAGAATTTCATAAATCGAACTATATTGACTTCGACATATAAAAACCAAAGGGAATACGACTCTGTAGCATCGTATTTGCACATTCCTAGCAATATGAAAAACCTTCCCTACGTAAATTTTTATCGATGGTGGGTGTATATAAATATGTTGGTGAATATCACGAAATGGGAACGTGAAATCCGATACATTCGAAAAAAACAACGAAAAACAAGCATTGGAAAGCCCGCGAAGTTCCTTTCTCGTACGAGGATTATATATCAACGAATAAAAAGGGAAAACAAATAAAATCATATCCGCAGTAGGAAACGTTCTCGTATTTATTTAGCTGTATTTGTTCTCCACGTGTTTTTCTCTCTTCAATCTACTTTTTCACCGGGTTTGCTTCTGGCTTCTGGTACTTTTCTGGCTTTCATATTGGATAATCGAAATGTTTTTAAACGATCGGATGTGGAGCCACGCTCCATTCGGGACTGCGCGCGAAAATAAAGCAAACGAAAACAGGAAATATACATTTTTTTCGTTAACGAAAACAGTCGCACAGCAAAGAACGAAGGGCTCGATGCGAGAGGATCGAGAATCGAAACGAGATGACTTTTAGCCTGCGGTTTTCTTTTTGTACCATTTTCCATGTATAACGATGACGCTGTTACAACAACGACAAGAGAATCCAGCCGAAGCAATCGCCTTGGACACGTGACAACGCGACTGTCACGGGTGGATTCAATTAGCAATGTGGAAAAAACGAGAACCAAGCGAAAATATGATGCGAAACGCTTCCGGCGCGGACGCCGTCGCCATGTCCCGGCAACCATTCCCACAACGTTTTTATTTTCACCCTTGTTCGATCAGCCTTTGCGGTTTGCCTGGTCCACTCGAGTCCCTCGACGAAGCGACGTTCTACCGCTATTTCCTCATTCCTGCAACGTGTATTACAAGTCGGGACCGTACATTTTCCTTGTTCCACGATCGGGTGGCGGGGATAACCCGCGTTGAATAATGGCAGGGATCTAATTGTGGGATTTTATCGATCCGCGTGTTCATTCGTTGGAAAATAATTTTGGGAAATGTGAACGAGAGGATCGAAATGTTTTGAAAGAGGGCACAGGGCAACTGTGGAAAACCTTTGCCAATAGCGCCAGCCATACACTGCAAAAACTAGGCATGTTTGACGTGTGTTCATTGTAGAAGTAACACAACATAAAGGCGAGACACTCGTTGCCATATTGATTCTACACACTTAAGCATTTGGTAATACTTAATGCGGTAAAATTACACAAGTGTGCAATTTTTACGCATTGGATTATTACAACTTCGTAGCTGTCCCCATAAACAACACGTTTACTGGAACACACATAAAGTGTGCAGAATCAACATACAAGACGCGTATTTACACACATTGAACTAAACAATACACGTTGATTGCAACACACGAGCAAAAATAACACGGGGAAAAGCAACACAGTTTGCGTGTGTTAATTGCGAATTATTGATCATATGTTTTAAAAATTGCCTTGGTTATCATCTTGGCCATCGCGTGAAACTCGTTAGTTGGTTTGACATTTATTGATTGAACGGTTAACAAGACCACATTTGATCTTCAATTAACCGGTTCACGGATTCCATTACCATCTTAGTATACACACACAAGCTCTATAATAAAAATGGTGGTAACAGATCGCAATGGACGGGCTTATATGCCGAAATTCATGGTCAACAAATCCATCGCGTGCCTACTCGCATCATACTACATCATCATAATGTGTTTAAAAAAGACAACCATCAAAACTGTAAATATATAATTAACTTTATAATTAATATAATTAATACAATCAACACAGCGTAATGTATAAGTAATCTGTAATAAATAGACATGTTTTGACTATCAAAAGCTTTGTCATTGAATTAATTTTTCCGACGCTTCCCATGTGTATGCAGTACTGCAAAAATAAGTTTGTTGTTTCTACACACTTTGAGTGTGTAAATGGCTGCAGACACTTTTTACACGTTTTAACGCGTATAAGAAAATAACACACGTAAGCGTGTTGTTAGAACGCGTGTAAAAAGTGTCTACAGCCATTTACACACGTAAAGTGCATAAAAACAACACACTGGTTTTTGTAGTGATTTTGCCAATAAATTTCAGTTGCGGAAGTGCAGTTAAATACCCTCCTGGTCGGAATAGCGCGATCGAACGGTCACCCTCCAAGTAATTGGCGTCAGCGTATGCGACTCAATGTGTCAGCTCACCGGAACTGCCCGCCAACCGCCCCGCTGCTGTCAGTTTTATTTTTCAATGAGTAAATCCCATCGATTGTAATGATGAGTCGGTCATGAAGATTCATGTTGTCAGACCCAGAAATAAAATTCACTTCATTAGTAGTGGATTGTCAGTTTGTGCTTAATAAATCAGGTTATCGAACCCCACAAAAAAGTGTCGCCAACGTCAAGACCCAATTAACCGGTCTGCATGAGCTTGGGACCCAAAAACAGGTCGATTTTGGATATTTTTTTCTGACGAGCGTATTGGAATGACGTGGTCGGGATTTTACACACAATTAATACATAGTCTTGCCAAGTTTGAGGATCTTTTTTATTGAGAAAGATTTATAAACAATGAAGTTATTATTATTTAAATAAAGCGCCGCCCTCGCTGGATGACCCATTGGTGTGAGTGGTTCTGTTAACTAGGGAAATGGACTGAAATTAGTAAGAAATGAACTTATAGTTTAATAATAAGGTGGGTTTTGTATGACCGGATACTTTTTCGAAATTTTGAAAATTACGGACATGGCAAGATGTGAAAAAACTTCAACTATCGACTAAAAAAAAGTGCTTTAATAATTTTTTAATAACAAATGGATGAAGATATCGAAACATCATTCGGTCATGCGATAAAAAATGTTATAAACTATGCTGTATCCGAAATTGAAGTGAATCCGACGAATAAATTATGAGATACGACGAACACCCTTTCATAAAACATTTTCGAGCAAATGTTAAAGGCAAAATGTGAATGGCAGTGAAGAAACTGACCGTAGCGCAGTGGGCAATCTGATCCTTCACAAAAATCTTCATAAGTCGATGGAATTTTGAAAATTTTACAAAATCTTTTTTGCACATTAAAATTAATACCCTAGGCAATAAAAGATGGTATTTTTTTATTTCAAGTTTACGCAGTTCCCTTAAGGGGGAAGATTTTTTTACGCAAAGAAAAAATTGCTGATTTTTAGAATTTTTTTAAAAGAAGTTTTTCTTCACCGTTTTTGAGACTTGGGGTATATACTATTACCACTTATGGCTGTTATATGGTATTTTTAAATTAATCTTTTAAAAAGTCGGAGGTGTGGCACGGTCTTCTAAAGAGGTTGCGGTGGCCATTGTCAGACGGCGTGACTCGTAGCGTCGGCGGCATTAGTCTGAAAAAAAATCCAGCAAAGATTTTTCTTTTATTAACTCTCATACGCAGAATATGAAGCAAAATAAAGTGGCAAATGTTGAAAATCGATGAAACGGTGTGCTTTGAAACAGAAGATTGAGTATTCCAAAAAATGGCTACATTACGCAATAAAAAATAATTTTCTTTGTAATTTTCAAAAGCATTTAGGGTCATATATTAGACAATAAGGTTAGAAAGATATATACCAAATTTCATCAAAATCGGTCGATAAGTTTTTTAGCTATACGTCACGCCAGTTTTGAAAACGCAGTTTAGAAGACCATCCCATACCTACGCACTTTTCAAAGATTAATAAATGAACAGAATATCACGTAACAGTCAACAGTAGTAATCAAACATATCGTATCTCAAAAAAGGTGAAAAAATATATCCTTTAAAAAAAATCATGAAAATCAGCAAATTGTTTCCTCGCCTAAAGGTACCTCCCCCCCTTAAATCCCCTACCCGCACTCGGAGTGTCACATTCACTCATCGCCTTCAAAATCCCTGCAAATTGAACGAGGGATACCGATAATTATTTTTTCAATAAAAACACAAATGCAAAATTCGTTTTCATATTTTTTTAAATGTTAATTTTATAGGAAATACAGGTATAATCTATTTCCCATCAAGGACACTTGTCACGTCAAAAACATTCCGTATCGCTCCTACGTGGAGCGGTCACGTTGCCCTGGATAAATATCAAAGCCTGTTGTTGGGTCCCAGTTTAAGGGGGGGTCGTAGCGCGAACAGCGGAAGAAAAAAATAAGCTCCCGACGTAACGAAGCATCCCTCGACGACAACTAAGACCACCGAAACTTGTTTTTCATCCCTTCGTCTTCGTGCGATTCTTCTGTTCAGGAAGTAAAAGTTGCGCTCGCATTGTTCGCTGATTTTCTTTTAGCCCCATACTATGCGAGACAGGAATTCATCGCCCCTTTCATTCGCTCTCTCTCTCTCTCCTTCTCTCTCTCTCTCTCTCTCTCTCTCTCTCTCTCTCTCTCTCTCTCTCTCTCTTCTCCTCTCCCGTTCTCCACTGGACAGTTTACCCATGTAAACGTCAACCCCTTCTCGGAAGATTTTTCGTCTCCGAGGGCTGCAGGGGGTTCATCGACATGACGAACGTTTTCCCGCGACCCCCCATGAAACGCACGGCCAACAGACACCTTGTATAATAATCGAAGGAAGAGACCACAATCCGGTTCGCGATTTTTTCTCTCGTATTTGTTACAATACACGTACCAAAAAAAAACAGATTGGAGAGAAGTGAACATTCTCAGGCCTATAATTTGCTGTACAAGTTCCGTCAATGGTTCGAAAGCGCTGATATTTTCTATATGTCGTATGATATTTATTTATATTTCGTTGCACTCGAAAATAAATCTACACTCGTCCCACCAAAGTGAGTTTTAAAAAACTGCATGCTAATTATCGTCAATGACTGTCGAATGATTGAGGAATTATTGACTGTGAAAATCCAATATGAATTGGTAAAAAAAATATCAACATAAATAGTTGTAAAAAAAGGACCAATACGAAGATCGAGCGCAGATTTTTCAGTATCTGAGATTGTGACTTTTGTTGGCAAAAAAGTTTAAAGAGACAGTTGATAGGTAAAACATAGAGGTGCCAAACTATCGATTCGTTAAAGGAAGAAAAAAACGAAGACTCGCTTTCGCCACCAGTCTCCCCTACTTATTTGTAAGTTAACTGACCAGTCGAAAGATTTATTCGAGAAGTGGGGATGGCGCCCCATTTTCGCTCGTTTGGAAGACCACCAGCGAAGAAAACCCGCGGTCTTTGCCTCCCTGAAATTTAAATCGTCGACTTAGTCGACTCACGAACTTCAACTTGTGCAATACGATAGCATGAATATTCGCTCTGGCCACAACAGGAATTCTCCTCGATCTTACACGCAAAAAATATCAGAAATACAGAGTCAACAATCTCATTGACAATCTGAAATTCAATGACTCGTGTGTCAATCGATTAATGCAGTTTTGTTAAAAATGTGGCTGATTATTTATCCACGGAAAGATAAAAATAAACGCGACGGAATTAAAAATCGTTGTAAAAGAACGGGATAAAAATGCCTATGGGAATACATGGATCAGTAAAATTTCGCCACGATTCGGACCACCCGAATTCGCCGGGATAATTAATCAAATGAATGATTAAAGAGCCCCGTGCGCTCGAATCAGTGAATTGGAACGCGGTAATCGTAGTGTGAGAGTGCGAGAGCATCGACAATTTCCGAAAATTCGACGAGAAATAACGAAAATCAGAATAATTAATACGATTATTTTATTTATAATTTTCAACTGATTGGTGGATTATTAATTTTCCCACTGCAACAAATAATAAAGAATATTATTATTTTAATTCGTATTTACAAGTGATCAATGGAATCTCGTTAGCTGCTTCAGTAATCAGCCGAGTTTACGCTCTTACACGAGACCTATTTCCACCTCCCACGAATCTTGTTTTACTTCGACAAACTCGGAAGAACTTGTTACGCGGTTTTCGCAAGGCGGAAACGGTCAGCGACGAGCCTATTTTCGTTGCGACGAAAAGTGGCGAGTTCCATCCGACGTTTTCTCCACACGAGAACAACTTTTGGTTTCTCCACGTCATTGTGCACGACGAAAGTTTTTCTCGGCCGTCTCGCACGGTAGTCGAGGAAAGGTAGAGTGTCGAGATGAAAAGCGTATTTTCGTGACTGGTAAAAATCGTTGATTGATCTATCATCGAGGAATAATCGGTCAGGCCGGAAGAAAAGTTGCCAGTTCTTGTCGCCTACGATGAACAAGCTCGAGAACGTCAAGCATCGCTGAAACTGGAATTACTGAGAAAGCACGCAAAAAGAGGGAAAAAAACGGGTGACAGGTGTCAGTTAAACGTCGAGACACGCGTGTGGGGCGTGTGCGAGCAACGGGGCCTAAAAACGCGCCGGAATTTTCACGAAACATTGGCGACGACAGCCTCGAAAACGTTTCCTTTTCTTTCTTCGACCGGCGCTACGTTTTTTTTTTTTACTGAGTTTTTGATGTCAGCGTCATAGCGCGCCGTTTCTTATCGTTGTTGTATGATTGATATGCTTGCGATCGACTGTGTATCCGTTGACCGGGTCCGAGTGGAAGTGCGAGGTGGGGAGGTGTGTGTGCCGGAAACTTGTGACAAGACGGACATTCTGAGTTCCGGCTTGGTGGATTGACATGGACGGATACGATCATAACTGGTACCAGCATCATCATAATCTCCATCAACATGATAACAATTATAATAGTCATCAAGATCATAGTCATCATCGGCAACATGGCCAGTATCACCTCTACTACAATTCGGCGGATCAAAACGGCCAGTCTACGTTGTATCAGCCCCAGCAAGACGAGCAGCAAACACTTCAATTACAAACCGCGCATCATCATCATCAGCAATTTCAACAGCAGTACTACCAACAAAGGCAACACCAACAAGACTACCTGTATCGATTCTCCTTGCAGGTATAGGCGCAAAGACATAGAGACCTCAGTTATTTAGTAGCCAGGTTTTTGTATTTACGTCGAAACGTTTAACATCCCTTTGTACGAGTGCCACAACTTGTCTGGCCTGGTTATCACACCTAGCCGGCTATGTATCCAGTGCCATCGTATCCAGGCTGAATCGTGCTTGTCCCATGCACCTATCCATATACCATCCTTCAAGATTTCGAAGCCATTACATTCTGATGCTGTCGTCGTGGTGGTCCATTCGTCACAGCACAAACCCGCCTCTACCTTCGAGACCTTTCGGTTTCAAAATATGAAATAAGTCGCGACGATAGCATCCAGTGGGTACTTTGAAGTAAATTTATTGTGGCTACTGTAATATACTGAGATTCGATAAAAAAACGCGAAAATGATTTTCAACTTGAGTCGTTTCTATCTGCCCTCTTTCTACCAAGTACTGTTGTCTAGAATGCGGAAGATAAACCTGCAAACTAGTTGAAGATAATCAATTCCGAATCCAATATGCTAATTACGCGCGTTCCTGGAGAGTGACTTAACGCCACTTCGAAAAACTGCCCAAAATGTCCTTTTTGGAAATGCTTTTGGTCGATGCTTATTGTTGGGTTCAAGTTTAGATTGTTGGAAGGAATAGAGCTGATTGGCAGATCAGTTGATACTTCATGGAAAGGATCGAGCTACTTTTAGGATGAATTGACACTTTCTTAAAAGAATCACGCTACTTTGAAAATAACTTTATACTTCTGAGGGGAATCTAGCTGCTTTTTATTTTACTTGATACTTACTGGAAAGGATCAAGCTAATTGAGAGATTACTCGTTACTTTCTAGAAAGAATTAAGTTGCTGTGGATTTCACTTAACACTTTCTGCAGAAGATCAAGCTACTTCGTATTTTTCTTCAAACTTTCTGGAAAGAATCAAACTCCTTTGTATTTCGTTTGATACTTTCCGATAAGGCTCAGGCTTCTTCGTATCTTACTTCACCATTTCTAAAAAGGATCAAAGTACCTTGCAGTAATTCCGAAAACATTTTTTGATAGCACTTCTCCTTCGATACTTTTCAAAGACATTTCCGTTCGATTCACTTCGGATGGAACTTTTCGTTGATTCCCTTCTGGAGGACTTTCGATCGATACTTTTCTCCCGCACCAGGGTATTCGCGTCTGCGGAATGCGCGTGCTTTATGACCAGAAAAGGGCAGGCCGCGAGAGAAAGAGCGAGGTGAACGGGAAAATTTATTGCGTACGTTTCTTATCGGATCACACGCCATGCACAAAAGTGGCCTCTCTCTCTCCCCCTCTTCCCCTCTTCTTCTCGCTCTCCCGCACTTCTACCCTTTCTCCCAGCAGCTCGCTGTTTTCCAACGCAGTTTGAGGTCCGATGCACCCTCTAGTTCCTGGGGAATTAATCAAACTCGACAGTACGAACGTGTTTTCCGGTGATTTTATGGTGCTCGGATTTCGCGTACGCACTCGTCGTCGTTTATTCGAGGGTACATGCACACCCACGCATATTTCTCTCGCTGTGACATGTACGAATAGCGATCCGAGGACAAGAGTGCCTGTCGCGTACACCATTGTCATTTTTGGGCAACATGTAAAAAAAAAACATATTTTCCAATCTCCCATTGGTTCTAACACTTCGAGGACCTTAAAAGGGCATCGCTGATGACCGGTAATTGTAATCGAATTATCAGCATCGTTCGACACACACCTACACACACACACACACACACACATATATATATATATATGTATATGTTCATATGACAATGTCCCGGAACTGTCGCGCTGAGCACAACCCTTGCGCGAGGGTGCGTGCTCCCTCTCCTCAGGATGATCGGGTTTACAACCATGATTGAAGTATACAGGGTGGCCCGAAAAGTGTCTTCCAAAAGGTGAATCTAGATGCCATGTATCAATAGCTATCCGAATCACCCCCATGTATGTCCGACGATCTTCATTAGTTTTCGAGATAAAAACCTTTTTTATTTTTCTCTTTTGTGTCTCTACGTTCCTCGCAATTTTTTAAAACTCGTTCTATCGTTATGAAGTGAACTGTTGAGGAACAAATCAACGACCAACTGAACACTGACGCTAATGTCAGATTTTGATCATTGGTTTAAAAAATCGGTTTAAGAGAGTCAGCTGCTAAAGTTTAGATGATAAAAAATATTTATACTAGTCTGAACGACTGCCACTTGCTTTAAAAAAAACTTCTTAAACTATCTAATCTACACAAAAGGGCAAGAAAGTAGAAGCCTAGGCTACAGGAAAACTCGCGAAAAAAATGTTAATGCTTTCTCCTCGACAACTAAAGAAAATCGTAAAACACACGTGGGGGTCATTCGGATTAATACGAGGTATCTCGATTTTCATTTTGGGCGTTACTTTTCCGACCACCCTGTATCTCTCTGGTTCTTCGTTGGTGTATATATTCGAGAAGAGGGCCACGTAGATGAGGGGGTTGGAAAACTCCGAAAGAGATGAGGTGGGAGGGCATTGAACAGGACGAAGATATACGAGAGCGAATTGTTGAAGAGGCTGCCTAAACAGCAATAGTAATTCGTTCACTGACAAAAGCCTTTTCCCCGAACAATGACGAAGTCTCCTCCATGCGCGGGCTCCCCCTCGACGTTACGACTCTCGGTCTAACGCGTTTCAACGTTGCTTTTCACTTCTACCCTCATACCTCCGCGCCTTTTTTGCCACTATTTGCCCCGGCTGCACCTAGCGGTACACGCTTACGTCCATTCATACCAAAGGGGCGCAAGCCACGTACGTACGGTCGTCAAATTTCCTCCAAGTTGCGACCTTTCGTGTGCCAGACGTTGGATCGTTGCGTCCGGTATTCCGTCTCGTCTGTTGCCGACAGCTTCCCTCGTCGTGCCAGAGCGAACAAATTTTTGAGCATGTGTATCTTCGTACTTTTCCTCGTTTCTCTCTCCCTCGCTTTTGTACCAAACACACTCTACCATTTTCTGTCGCATTCTTCCTGCCTCCACTTCACCCATATTGCTCTGCCGGTTGCTTCAGCTTTTCACTTGCCCTACGAATATATCGAATGGAAAACGGTAATTGCCAGGGCGTTGCGCGAATCTCGTTCGCTCTTTTGTCGGCACCGTAGTTGAAGACACTTGTACGTATGTCCACGTTAATACAAGTGCCAAGGTAAAATAATTTATTTATAGACACACGTACACATATATATATATATATCAACGAGATCTCGATTCTAAAACCACTCAGCACCCCTTTCTCTTTTTCATCATCGCACATTCCATCAAGAGCGATTATCGTACGAATAGGAAGTGGGCGAAGACCCCTCGAGTTGCCTCCATCGCTCTCGCCCCTTCGGTCTCCATGGTACGTCTTTCATTTTATACTTGTCAGAACACTGGACCAACTTCGCCATTTACCGAAGCATTCAATTCGATTCGCAAACGCCAGCACTGCTCGGCGGGATTATACGAGTCCTGCACACATGCAGGCTTGATGTATGTGTATATGTGCTTTATTTTACGGTAGCGCAGAGATTGCGAAAGCTCGTAGGGATCGACCGAGGCGAATTTTCGTGAGAGATGTGCTCCATCTACGGCTGCATTTGTCGTACAAATGATATTGGATGTCGTACGAGAGCGAGGTCCTCGGGTGATCCTCGGAGAATCCGCGTTTCACCGGAAGACCCATCAACGTTTTCACAGTATCAGGGTTGAAGCAGCATTCAAAGCGATGCATTATGGTGTGCAAAGCTGACTGGGATACGTTGTCGCATATCGTAGTATCGAGAGTCAGCTGTTTTCTTTGCGGACTATGCAGATTATCCTTCCTATGTGCCTCGTCGCTCCCCGTAGACCCGCCTCCCGTCTGTAGTCTCCTGACCAAGGAAGGGGATGATCTGCCAACGACAAACGACGATAGAGACTGCTGTTGCTCGTGGAGTCCTTGAGGAGATAAGGAGTGTACAGTAGGGTACCGCGAGGTGCTCGAACGTCCCTATGATTTGGAGCACATACATGTTGGGACGCACCAAGATAAGCAGGCCACACGGCACGAGGAACGGTCAACGTCAAAGAGACGTAGTGTGGAAAAATCGTCGACTGCTGATGAGCCAACAAGAGCGCGAAGACTTGCTTACTGCGAAGCGTGAGAACGCACGAACGATAGCCCCACAGCCAGCTTGATTGTCTCGGTCAACTATCGATGCAATTGGAAGTCTGGTTACCAGATACTGAAAGGAAAATATGCAGGGCCGAGCAAACTGTACAGGAGGCAACGAGACGTGTCCTCGTCACATCTGGGTGCAGTACTCGGTCACTGACCGACTGATCGATCAATGGCGGCCACTTTCAATGACCGGCGACTCTACTCGTTCCAATTCAATTGGACAGAAAGAACCGTTTCAAAGGTCAATCAGCACCAAAAACGTCCGCTACAATATTTGCTGGTCTTGCTACAAAATGGACAGCCGGCCTTTGCGAAGACTTCAAAGGTGGCAACTTGCAGTGTGCTGTCGTGTCTAGGCTTCCTCGGCAGGATATTCACATCACTCGTCGAGCCTCGGACGCACACTGTCTTCGACGAGATTGAGCCGTGAGCCGAATGTTTATGGAGGGCTGTAATTACTGCGCGGTTGTCGGGTTGCTTGGGGCCGGCGGGGGTGACGGAGCCAGACTCTCTCGTATAATGGCCCGGTAACGGGGGAAGGATCGAGGCAATAGCAACGAACGACCGGACGAACAAGCGAGGGCTCCCTTACGTTTACACACAAACACACACACACACACCCACACACACACACACACGCACACACACTTACATGTTCGAGCTCCGGGAGCTATCGCTATGTAGTCAGTGCTATACACACACGCCATCGCCAGCTCCGTCAACAGGGTTATTGTTCATAAGCCCGGACGCCATGTGTTCCCGAAATTTATGTGTTCGGCTGAGCCAACGTGTTTCACCGGAAGCGCCAGCATTGGCGCTTGCCTGTGCAATGAAATAGCGGGAGGCACACATAACGATATATATATATATATATATATACTCACAGTAGCAATGAGAGCACGTTGCCTCCGCAACGATCCTCAAAGGATTCTACGGTTAGATACGCGGGTTAGCGCGGCAAGCGGAGATGGAGAATCGCGGAGGGAGTCGAAAGTTTACACAGGATGGAGCTTCTTCGGTCTTCCACGGTTCAGCGAACTCACGAATTTCAACTCGCCACTTTTTCCTCGCTTGTCGTCTCGTCCCGCATATCGGCCGAGACACAACGAGACGATCGAGGCGTGAAGAGGAACCGCCTGAATGCCCGTGAATTGAATGATGATTCCGTGGAGATGATTTTAAGCGGCATTGAGTGCATGCGTACTCTATGGCTAAGGTCGTAGGGGAGTTGTGCTGATGACACCGTCAGACAAGACGACACACCCTCAATATATTTTCAAGTATTCGCGCTGTGCGATGAATGGTGACGTTCTAGGATCGGCCAATGAGTGTCGCTAGTAGCAAAATCTCGTATTGGCGTCAGGAACGCGAACTTTTCTGCAGTAAAAGTTTTCGTGATTTTGAAATGCAAAACAAGCTGACCACTGTATTATCTGGTGCTAAAAATAGCCGTCAGGTAAGATTTTTTGTAGTTGAACCAATTTATTTAGAATCTAGGGTCATTGTACTGCACAAATACTGCATAAAGGATATTTTAACTCCAAAGTTTTTTGTCACAACAAATAAGCAAAGTTTGCATTCACTTATGGGTGAGATGACATACTAGAAGGCGGTGTAAGATAGCACACTATGTCATATTACCCTGCTGCGTATGAAACCGCAGAAAAAAATCAGATCTTTTGGCTTATCGTTGGAGGACGCCTAGCGACTATCAATAAACTTCGACGCTGGTCACAAGCACACATGACCAAAGCCATTGAAGCTGTAACGGATTTGCTGTCTCGTAGCATCCAAACGGGTTGCCTTTTAGCATCTAAACATTTTAACGTGCCACAAGCAACAATTCATCGCCATTATAATAGTGTTCCAGTAAATCTTGGTCGCTATAATCCGAACTTTAACCCAGAAGTCAATGTCTCCGAGGACAATCCAGTCGGCGTGTGTGACGTACTCATGTCATCTTAGACTGAACTATGTCATGTTACTCACGTCGACCTACACCTGGCTTTCTATTTTCCTATTTTTTCTTTGAGCAACTAATTTCCTGTAACTGATTCTATTCCATTATAACAATAAACCTTTATAAATTTACGCTTGGCTTTAAGCTCACATGACGTCATTTACTCAAATACGTATCGTAAAAAAAAAGTGTCTCCTACTAGCACACCTCCCCTATGGTAACGGACTACCGTATGGCAATTGCTTACTCCTGAGGCTGCGGTCACCAAATCGAACCTTACTTGCTTTTCCTCCCTTTTAACATCTTTTGCCGTCCGACTGAGTAGCAAATTTGACTCCAGCTAGAATACTCGTGCACGAGGGTGTATACATGATGGAAATTAGATAGCAGGTCGCAGGTAACGCTGTAATACGACTTATAAGCGAACGCGAGAGAAACGTGTAGTTATATTGGCGTCCTGGGAGCCCTGAACGACCATCGGGGGTTCCCCGAGCCTCCTACTTATATTACTCCGTTATAGGTACGCCTCCGGCACGTGGGTGTGTATACGTGAAACGTTGTTCAGCAAAGCGATGGAATGAGAATGACGCTATCTCCCGGCCCGAGTCGATTCCACCGAGTGCAATCTCGAAATATAAGCCTGTTCGCGCGGTACAGCGGGCTTGCCTCCGAAGCGACGAAAATCATTGTGCGCCGAACGGAACACTAACCTAGGCCACGTAAAAACACCACACGTACACAGACACTGCATTCGCAACGCTGATATAAAATGGGCAGAGGGAAGGCAAAAAGCAGATACGTGAGCTGGAGAAGAAAATGGCTAGCAAGTTGAGCAAAATCTTGCAGTTTTAACGATTCGAAACCGAGACAAGAGAAATATGAGGGAAAGGCTGCGGAAGGGATGGGGAAAACTCGAAACGAAGTCACGGAAATCTTCAAGTGGAAGATTCAACGGGCCGATTCGGTTTAACTTGGGCATAAAAAAGCAAAAGATGGAAGGGAGTTGGTGAGGGATTGATAAGGGGGGTTGGATTTCTGTGTATGGGTGGGCATTGCACAAGGGGCGAATGGAAATGCGCCGTCTGTGGATAATGCCACCATTATGACTGCTCTCTCTCTCCCTCCCTCCATCCCTCTCTCTCTCTCTCTCTCTCTCTCTCTCTCTCTCTCTCTCTCTCTCTCTCTCTCTCTCTCCTTCTCTCTCTTGCGCGGCTTGCAACTTTTGCCATGCACAATCGCATGCATAAGCTCATGTGGGATGCGTTTAACGTTGATAGACTCTCTTCCTGCTCTTTCCGCCTCGAGGATTCCAACCAACCCCGGAAACACGCAAACAAAAGAAGAATGAATTCACCCCCCTTACACCCACGCGCTCAACCCCTGTCACGACTGCTCGCTGATATAGATCTCCGACTCACGAAAAATCCATCTTTCAATGCGATACACATCGTGTTTCTCAGCTCCGTATAACTTGTTTTCGAAACAAATCCCCGCTGCCGCTTTCACCTAATTGAAGTAAACGAAAAGAGGGAAGGATACGTTTGGAGCTTTGCTGGCCAACTCTCCGAATCTAAGTGAATTTCCGGTATAAGCGAGGACGCGGTAGAGGGATAAAGAGGATGAAGCAGAAAAAGAAATTGCCGGAGCATCAGGCTCCAATATCCTTTTTTTTATATACCTGTCACTGATTTTCCAACGGAAATTAAGGTTTTTTTTCTGATATATCTATGTATAAATGTTCGAAATTCAAAGGTATACGTATACTTGAAGTGTAGGCGAGTTTTCGTCTCGCTGGTTAAAGAGCACGAGGAGAAGGAGATAGAAATGGAGAGTTTTCATTTCGTCATGGAGAGCTAAGGGGACTCGAGACGATCGAGTCGTCTTTACCCACTTCCGGATCCTGTGCAAATCCTGATTTCCATCCAGACTCATCGACTTCCGCCGTAGTAATTAAACGTTGAAGAGAAAGAGGACATTTCGGAGGAGACGAGGCGATAGGCGAAGCGGTCTTCGGTAACAGCTGCTAGAAATGAAGGATTGTTAGGGAGGGACGGAGGGGGCTCTCGAAGGATTTGCCAACCACCGGGATTTCGTGGTTCCATCTCAGCCTTCGTTCTCAGAGATTCAAAGCTTTCGATTCTCTCAATATCTCTCTCTCTCTCTCTCTCTCTCTCTCTCTCTCTCTCTCTCTCTCTCTCTCTCTCTCTCTCTCCCCCTCTCTCTCTCTCTCTCGCACGGTCTCTGTCTATCTCTTTCTCAATATATTTTTTCCTCTCTCCCGATGAGGGAGAAAACCAAAATCGATTGTCGTTGCACCCACGCTTTGCTGAATCCTCTCCGCGATCAAACTCAGCGTCTCGACCCGTGAACGCTATCGACAAACTATCACACGAAGACCAGAAGTTCTTTGGCGAGAGATAACATTTGTTGGAATGTTTTGTATTTTTTTTCGAACTCAATACATAGTCGGAACAATAAGTAATACATTTTGAAAAATATCTATTGAACGAGTCTTAAGCACCGACATTCAATGTGCACAGAGTAAATACAAATTGACGTATTGAGCATATTCTGTAGACTTTCTTTGATCCTACTCTATTCGTAATTTTTAGTTAGCCACAACTATTGAATTTCAATCGCATCTGACCCTTAAATTTGTCGGAACGAAAGGAAAAGCGATGGAGAATTTTGAAGGAATGAATTTTCGAGTACTCAATTTGTGAATTGCTCGAGTGTTCTGTATCGGTACTTCTCGAGGACCATCGTAATCTCTCTGATGTCTTTGCGGAATCGCAATATATCAGTGTGTGTGTGTCTGCGTGTAGTTGCATGGGTGCCTGAGTACGTATAAATTTCTTGATTATATATGTGTGTATATATATAAATATCGTGAAAGGACACATTGAACTAGTTACATCTGTCTAAGGTATGCTATCAACACATCAGGCTGCTTCCAGGATGGTCCCTAAAGTATTGGTTCAAGCGTATCGTTGGCTTCGTGGGATAGGGAAGTCCTTGCAACCTCCTTTATCTAAATATGCTTCCATTGATCTTACTCTAATTTTAAAGACATCGACATTTGCAAAATGTTGAGTATGGGAGCAATATGCTACTACAAGGACGTTCCTCAAAATCGACCGTCTTTGAATCCCCTTTTCCCATATAAATGTAGTATGGGTTCGTGTGTATATGCGTGGGTAAGTGTTCATGAATCCTTTGATAGTACGTATGTATGTATAGATAAGCCACAGCTCCGACGGTCCCCTTAATTCGGATCAAAGCCAATTCATGGCGTAACCACTCCGCTATATTCGAAAGTGCGTTTTCCTTCATTCCTCTGTTACATATAGTAAGCTATTTCTATATACATTGTCCTTCACCAAATTCCCTGTCTCTCCTACACCCTCTCTCTACACACCACCATTCAAATTCTACGGTAGGGACGACATTCGAGGGTAGGCGAATCGGCGATGGCAGTTGCGGCCTTGGGACCCTCTCCCTCTCTCTCTCTCTCTCTCTCTCTCTCTTTTTCTCTCTCTCTCTCTCTCTTTTAAGCTCACCCGCGGAGCTCGACTCTCGAGCAAACGACTCGAAGACAATGCAATTATTCGCAATTACCGTCGTACCGGCCGCGTCGCGAGAGCTCAGGGAATTATCCCATTCTGTTTCCATTACTGGTGACGACGCCACGATCGGCTCGTCCTCGCGTGAGCATGTCGCGGGACCCAACACACACACACACACCCACACACACACCCATAATCATAGCCGCAGGTAGATACTTCACATGTGTGTGTGTGTGTGTGTGTGTGTGTGTGTGTGTGTGTGTGTGTGTGTGTGTGTGTGTGTGTGTGTGTGTGTGCGTGTGTGTGTGGGCGCGCGCGCGTGTGTTCGTATTCATCTCTCGCTTCATCTCACGCATATGGACGGACAACTGAATTCCTCACGGTCGATCCTGTCCATGTGTATGTGTCTGTTTTTGCCATGTGCATAGTTTCCCGATGACTTTGCACCGGAATACAAGACGATGCTCCACCGAGTATGTCCCATCTCTTAGCTCCCACGGCAGGCGTACGTCGACAAGTATAATTAATCGACTCAAAACGATCCATTAATCATGCGCGTAATTTCTACGAATGTGTTCAACGCAGACCGATTTCCATCGAAAATTGAAGATTCGTGAGGCTTACCAAACAATTTAAAATGGGCAATTTGTTTATGGGCGAATGCCAAAAAGGCAACTCGAGCCAATATTGGAATAGGTGACCGCTTACAGGGAACATCACTTTGGTGTGCGCTTTCGTTTTTGTTCAAACTCATGTATATGGTAGCGTGTCAAAAACTATTAGATACGTATATTTTTTTATCGGCGAAAAAACGGTTTAAGGGGCAGAACTACCCCTCAGAGGGAAGCATGTTAAGGGCTCATTTTGCCGTTGCCCTTGTCAACAGAAACGAAGATTCTTCCAAAGCAAAATGAACCGGAATCCACTATGGGAAAAAACGAAAATTAAAGAACGAACCACCCTCTTATTTTTATTTCTCTCGTCCGACATTTTGAAGGGGTGCATTAAATTGAACGTAACGAGTGACACTTTCAAGGGAGGACAAAATTTGAGTTTACGTATTTTTGCATTTTGTCAGGTAGCAGGTTTAAGGGGGTAAATAAATTTTCGGTAATAAATAAATAAATTTCCGGTAATAAATAAATAAATTTCCGGGGTAAATAAATGTCCCTTCTATAAATTTCCGATCACTTTTTCGCAACATCAAAAGTTTCGAGGGAGCATGGATGGTGTATTCGCATTCAGGGGGTAAAAATACGTCGATACGGACTGGGAAAAAAAAATATTTAAAATGCAATCATTGTTTCCCATTTTAGCAAAATGTGTCTTTACTGAATCATCGAACATTTCGTCTCAGCTTCCAATTGGAACTCCATTCTGTGCGCATTCTCTTTGTTTTCGTTTGCTCTTCAAAAAACCGTTTGAGTTCAACTCCGATCGTTTTTCGATTTTTGGCAGAATTTCAAAAACGGAGCGTTGATTTTCACAATTTTTTCCATACAAATCTTTCATACAAACCCTTTACCCCTTTTCAGTCCTTTTTCAAGCGGACTTCCCGGGAAAACTAATTGAGCTATCGGGGTGAATCAAGCGGCATTCTCCGAGGCTACCAAAAGGCTTTTCAAAACCCCCTATCCAGTTTATATCACTTGAATAGAACCGACGCTACGGCTGTTTGAAATTTCGTGATTTTGGCAATTCCGGAAAAGTAGCCAAAACAGTCGATTTTTTCTCAATCCTTAAACCATTCAATAGCTTATTGGAAGAAAAAATTTTCGCCGATTACGATCACTGAATTTTTGTCGAAAGCTCAAAATTCCCCTGGCTAAAGGCGAAAAACTTGTACCCATACACATTAGATCATTTTTAATGAAAATTGTACATTTTGAGGTTAATTTCCGGATTTTTTACAAAATCTCCATTGCAAATTAGAGTTAAGGATGTTGAGTCCCTATGGAACATGTTAATTTTAATTGTTCAATAAATAGCTTCTTAATCGTCATGAAATTTTTACACGACCTCCTGAATACTTCATGTAAAAACATACCGAATTTTCAGGATTCTATCATCGTTACTTCAACCTCCTTAAGGGTTGAAGTAAAAAATGATAAGAAAATTCTGAAAATTTGATATGTTTTTGTATGAAGTATTTAAGAGGTTGTGTTAAAATTTCACGACGATTAGGAAGCTCGTTATTAAAAAATTAACATTTTGTTAAGAACAATTTTTGAAAGAAATAAAAAAAAAATTATTAATAAACTTCGTTTTGTTTCCGTTGCTTTCAGTATATTGTAGATATTACAAAATTGAGGGGTAAAAAAAAACTTATTGCAAAGTTACATCAGTTTCCATAAGACAACATATAATTTGTGAATGTTAATTGTTCAATAACGAGCTTCCTAATTGTCGTGAATTTTTTACACAACCTCTGAAATACTTCATACAAAAACATATCAAATTTTCAGAATTTTATCATCATTTGCGATTTGGGACTCAACATCCTTAAGACCCGAGGCTATGAAACTACGCAATAAAAAAAAACTATTTTTCACAATTCAATCTTACGCACGCCCTCCACACTAAATTAACCTAGGAATAAAATTCCAACGAGGCGGAGCTGTCAGTTCACCTGTGATTTGGATTGCCGATAAATACAATGTCGAGCCCAACGACCGATGCAGCAAAATCGCCACGTACGTGTACCGCGGCTCGATTCGGACGAATTCAGTTAATTTGCGGCGGGGCCATAGCTTAAGTAAACAAAGACAGTAGTTGGTCCGACGAAAATTATACCCGCGCTGGCATCCACACGTACCTTTTTATCCACGTCCCTTCGTTCTACCCGAGCTCCCTCCCACCCCCGCGCCCCTCTCAGCCGCCCCTCTGATTACCAAGTTTGTTTAACGACTCGGCAATTATTTTTTTCCATCCTTTTTTTCGCGGTTTCTGTCTTTCTCCTCATTGTTTCTCCGCGCGCATTGTTGAGACTCAACACAACGCCTGCATCTACATGCACGCCAGAATTCGCAGCCGAAACGTGGAAAGGGGCGAAAAATTGTCCGCACAATGGGAATCGTGTACGCATACATGCGCACGTGTACACGTACATGTGTGTCTGTGTGTAGAGTTACGCCCATGGAAAAAATGTGTATTATATTGTACGTAGGAAATGAAAGAGTTAAAAAAGATGGCCTAAGGGATGATAACTATGCGTCAGCGGAGCTTTTAGTACACTTTTACCGGGAGATATATAATTTACAATGTATCTGTACGCTCCGTAGAACCGAAGCGGGAATGAGAGACTGGAATATAAAAAAAAGGGCTGAATTCCAAAGGCGAAGGATGACGGGTCGGGAGAGGGAACTGGGAATCGCAGGGATTGGAGAGGTGGCGCTCACTGGCTAATGTAACAAAGGAAAGACGACGAGGGGTTGGTAGGAGCCCTTGGATGGTGCTGAGCGACGAAACGTAATTACGAGAACCGTATCCCCCACCGGCGTTCTTCCACATTTCATCCCCTTTACCTCTCCCGCTTCCATATATATATATATATATATATATATATATAAGCCCTGACCCATCTCGCTAGCTACATCGCGCGCCTGTTTCATCCCAAACGAGCCCTCCCACTCCTCTCACCCTCTACACGTTAATCGTCCTATTACTGTATATTACTATACACGATACACATTTTTTCCCCGCTCCTTCCCTCCGACTCGCTCCGTCGTCAAACGCACGTTTTATGACGGAGTGTCAGCACGCCTGGAAAATGAAGTTTCCCCGGGGCCGTAACTCTCCCCCCGGTTACACAAGATACCTTTTTTACATTCCCTGTCTGACTATGATTTTTCCACTCAGCCGCGTTTTCTACTTGCTTTTACGCTGGAAAGAGAATCGCGGAAAAATGTGCATCGAGATAGTATAATTTTTCAATTAGGACCAAAGGGTTGCATGCTCGGTAACAATTTTTCTCCTCTGTTGACGTAACTTCCTCTGCGGCGCCAATTACGAATTTGGGTATACATGGCGAAATCGGTGGAGATTAAAGGTATATTTTTGGGAGGCTGGTTGACTTGTTAGTGAAACTTTGAAACGACGAGGAACTTGGACAGAGAGAGAGGGGGGGGGTTAGAAAACCTCGCAGGTCGTGACGACGAGAGTCCGGAAGGCCAAGATCGGTGCGAAGTGCACAATTTTCTGCACCTGCTGCGACCGACCGAGAGAAGTCCTACGCTCGAGTAATAACTTAGAACAAAAGCGTCCACTAGCCAACAGAGTGCACTTGCGTACCTTACTTCCTTCCTGAATCCACTTCAGATTTTTCGAAAACTACCGTTTGATGCTGTCTTTTGTCGCGCAATTCCTTCTTCTTTCTTACCAGTCTAGTTTTTTGGTTAGGCTGTTTATGATAGTAATGAAAATCGATGGATAACAATGCCTGCACTGCAAAAACTAGGCGTGCTTGCGGTGTGTTCAAAGTATGTGGAAGTAACATAACATAAAGGCGAGAAACTTTTTACACGTTTTAACGTGTGTAAGAAAATACCACACGTAGGTGTGTTGTTTGAACGCATATATCCGTGTTATTTTAACACTGTCATTTTTTTACACACGTTACAACGTGTATAAAGTGTCTACCGCCATTTACACACGTAAAGTGCATAAAAACAACGCACTTGTTGTTGGAGTGTGCGCACTCCGTGTGCAGCTTCGGGGATCTTCAATGTTGAGCTGCATTGGCATTGGCCGATACTCAGACAGATGACCGAACTGGATATTAGTACAAAAATAGTGACCTGTTTCGGCACAGATTTCCGACAGTCCCCCCTGCAAATGCGATGCAGTAGGGCATTACGTGTTTGATTTTATTAAACTTCATAATTGATTTCATTCCAACAGTCTTGATTGCTGAATTCAACATTAATTTGGTCATTGGAGATTGCCTTATTTCTTATTAAAAATCGTTGTAACAATGAATAATATAAAGTTTTCATCTTTTTTTCGTAACCAGATTTTGTTACTGTTCTGACATAATTAAGTGAATTATTCACGATTTTCCAAAAAGGCAAAGCGAGTTGGACCGAAAAAGATATTTCACTACACCGAGGTATCGATTTCGCATGCGGGGGTCTAAAGTTTTGCTATTTAAATGCAGGACACCAGGTATGGTTCTCGAATTTTTCCACCTTGCGTTTGGAAATTCCTGGTCATAGCAGCGCAGTTTTCTCGGCTCTTGCCTTTCACCAGTTTTCACGGAGCATGCAACATCTGGCGGTTGGCGTATCTCGCTGGGCCTCCGCATACTTTCGCTCTGCTACTTCCCGCTATATGTCGTCGCAGTCTAATCGACGCCAACCGGCGTCGTTCCCGTCCAACCGCTTCTCACGGAACGACACGGGACGAGAATGAGAAAGACGAGGAGCACGATAGAGAGAGAGAGAGAGAGAGAGAGAGAGAGAGAGAGAGAGAGAGAGAGGGGGGGGGGGAGAGAGAGGAGAATTGAAAAATTAATATGAACTTTACCACCCGAGGGAGGAAAGTGCGCTCGTCATATCCAGAAACCCCGAAGTTTCAGTCTCTATATGCCGAAGCGTTGGGCGACTGCTGGAACCAAACGCCCACTGATAAATTCGACCTCTGCCCGGACATCCACACCCCCTCCCCATCCCTTGGCAGTTCTATTTAAAACCAGAATAATGTGCAGCCCTCCAGATCGTTCGTGAATAACATCGAACTGTCCTACTGCCTCTTGATGGCACTCATTGTCAGACGAAAAGAGCAACATCAATAATAGTGATGACAGTAATGATTATAACAATTGCAGATGTACACTGGCATCGCTCGCAAGTATGTCGGTCATTTTGTTCGCGGGTACATCAAGAATGGATTTTAGGGTTATATCAAAATAGGCGTTCATGTACCAAGGTTATTATGGACAACACGTTTTTCGTGTATTCGGGTCTGCATGGAGCTTGCGTTCCAAAAACCGGTCGATTTACAATATTTTTTCTCTGGTGTGAGTATCGGGATGACAAGGTTGAGATTTACGCATAATTAATATATAGCCTTGCCAAGATTGAGATTTGTGCGTTGAAAAATATTTAAAAACAATGACATTATTATTGTTGAAACAATCGGTGTAGGTTCTGAAAACTAGGGGGATCTGAAATGAAAAATAAAACTTTCAGTAAATCCCATTTTATTGTTATAGTTTTATTATTATTATAATAAAACTTTCGTATGTCGGGATACTATTTTGAAATTCTGACAATAAAGAGCGCTAGATATAAAAGTTCTACTTTCGACAAAAAAAACAATTAAAATGATTTGATGTCAACAATTAGATACACATATCGAAAAATCATTCGGCATTTAAAAACAATGTACAGACAGTGACTGCAGTTTTACAATATTAGTCAACATTAGAAATATCAACCCTTCCTTGACACACTTATATTTGGTTACGATTT
This sequence comes from Ophion costatus, assembly GCA_951751655.1. NCBI lineage: Eukaryota > Metazoa > Arthropoda > Insecta > Hymenoptera > Ichneumonidae > Ophion > Ophion costatus. The sequence goes on from OX632363.1 coordinate 21,700,019, forward strand.
TACACACTGGGTTAATTTGACCTGAAGAATACATTATCCACCTGCCATTAACGACCCTTTGGTCGATTTTTTTTTAACTACATATACACTTCAACCATTCATTAATGTGAGATAAGGTTCCGAACCCCCCCCCCCCCACTTTTTTCCGATCGAGCTGAAATTTTGCCCACAGCTCCTTTTTATTTTAAGACAACCCTTAAAGGGATTTTCGACGACTCATGATAGTTTTCGAAATATTGGATTTGAAAACCTTGCCCTCAATGTGTCTGCATAATTCAAATTCGGCAAGCATCAAATTAAATGGATATAAAGAAATATTGAAAATTTTCAATTTTAAAAAAGTGAGCATTTTACTAAAAATGCTTGCGGGTCAAAATGACCCAGTGCGTCAACGTAGGGTTAAATATGTACAATTTACGTAGTTGGAATCCAAAGACAATGAATATTTTCAAAGTGCCCAAATTATTCTGGTAGGAGGCTACGAAAATCAGTCGAGAATTTTATTAGTTTCCTTATCGGAAATCAACAATCCCAATCTCCAAAAAGCGAAGACGCTTTATAATTAATTAAATAAAAAAACTAAAACATAAAAAACATCATTATGTTGCCTTCCACGAATCCAAAAACTGCAAAACGAATTTTTTGTTTAACATTTCCGTCACTTTCCATGCGCACCCAAGTTACGCTTATCTCATAGAAAACGAATGTCAAATCACGAGCACTTGGGCTTGCACGAATCTTCGCGAACGAGAAGAATGAAAAAAAATTCAATAATCCATTAGTAAGAACGGCGAATCTTTAGTTATTCAAATGTAATTGAAAGCTCGGATTTAGCATATTTCTTTTACAAAAATATCATAACTCCGGAGGCGTTAGGACATTTGAAATTCACCCCTTATGAATAATATATTCATTCAGTCGAGGCAACTATAGGTTTTCGATCTTAGCCCCCCCCCCCCCTCTGCGTCTCCCCCTTCTGGCTCTCTATCCCTCTAGTTCATCTCGCTCGAAAGCGTCTTGCATAATCGAGTTGGTCACGCGGCTCTTCTCTCGGACCCTCCTGTGTTCAAACTTCCATTCGGTATATCCTACCTTCCCAATGGGAAATACACGCGGAATATTTCCTTGCTCTTCTCGACCAGAATTGGCCGGTATATAGGACTAGTAGTGTCGAACAAGAAACTCGGAACTATCGTGAATTCTCGTCGTTTCTGTTCGTGCAATTCGAACGAAGCCTCGTTCATACAGTCGGCAGAGTTATTCCCCGATCCACATTTTGGCGGTGACGAACACTCCAGCGCACCCCCCCCCCCCTTTCTCATCCAATACAACGCTCCACGTGCATACACATTAAGTAAATTCTCTGCGGGTTTGTCAGCTGCAAAATTGGCCGAGACACGGTTGCGGGTCAAAAGAGAAAGAGCAGCGATGACTTGCTTTCGAAACTCATAATCGAGCTGGAAAAGAGTGTAATGATATATTTCCATATGTGTTATGGAACACCTATGGGTGAGTAAGATTTCCATATGTGTTATAGAACACATATGGGTGAGCAAGATTTCCCAATGTGATCATACTCACATTGGGAAATTGCGGTGACTGTACGTTCGTCCTTTCGGGTTAACATAAAGCTGCTAGGGGTAGAATACGATGCAGAGACGATATCTACCATCCTTTGAAATTTTTTCCGCATGTTTGAGCAAAGTTGGCGTGAAAACGGCTGAAGTTTTTTTTTTTGGTACGCGGAGAAAACAGGGGCCTCGAAGTTTAGAATTAATACGGTGCTTCTAAAAAAAATATCATTAAATATCAAAAAGTATTGAATGGAAGATAAAAATTGTAATTATGGTATAGTAATAATGAAGAAATTTAAATTTTAACCTACGATATGGCACGTAAACTGATACAAATAATACATTTTATTCGGCATATTGTGATTTTTTGTAGTATTCAAAAAATATTTTGCCCACGTGATTGGAACAATTAGTTTCCAGTATTCTACAAAAAGTAGTATATAATGTTCGTAAATTCGTAATATTTTTCGCTTTCACTATGCGTATAGTGAAATCTATACATACACGAAGATTCATGCTATACGTATAGTAAAATCCATATGAAAATATAGCATGTAATAAGGGTTGGGATTTTACAAAGCACGCATTATTTTTACTATACAGCATATAGGACTCGCGCCTATGCGAGAATAGTTTCAAATGAAACAAATGCACGCATCATTTTTACTATACGGTGTGAGAATCATCTTTCATCACTTCTATGACAACAAGTCTTAGAATTCCGAACTGGCAGTATACTGTTATACTTTTCTAGCACTAAATATTAGAATTCTGGCAATCAGTGTTAGAATTTGAGGCCATATTTTTCTCCGTATATGTAAATTACTTTGATATATGAAAACAAATGCTTTCGGTATTTTCTGGCACTTTGTTTCGTCTGGATTCGCCAAGTGGAAGCTGGAAAATGCGATTTTCCTTAAGGGGTAAGGCCACTGTAAATTTTTTGAAAAATCGATTTTTTTTTTATTGGCTTAAAAAATAGTTTAAACCCTCTAGAATAAGAAAAAAAAGGTCCTGTGCGAAAAAAAATTTGTTGTCCTTAGGAAATGAAGGTCGCCGCCAAGCGTGTCAAAACTTGCTCCGAAACGACTGCAATTATATCGGAGATGGCGATTCCAAAACTTTCAAAGGCATCGTGGATTCGAAGCCTTATGAAAATGTTGATGTTAAAAAAAAAGAGTGCATAGATCACGTGCAAAAAAGAATGGGCACTCGATTGAGAAACTTAAAAAAAGGAACAAAAGGTCTCGGGGGAAGAGGAAAACTCACTGCCAAATTGATTGACGAACTAAGCATTTATTACGGCTTAGCAATCCGTCGAAATTCCGATTCCATCAAAAATATGAAAAATGAGATCTGGGCAACCCTTTTTCACAAAATGTCAACGGATGAAAAGCCTCAGCATGAAAAATGTTCGGAGAATTGGTGCAGTTGGAAGAAAGCGAAAGCAGAAAATGCCTTGGATGCGTATCATCACAATCAGCCAATGAGTGAGGAGGTTTATCAAGCCATCAAACCCATCTACATGGAATTGAGCCGGGACGAGTTGCTGGAGCGTTGCTTGGGGGCCTATACTCAAAACAATAACGAAAGTTTCAACGCTACCGTTTGGAGTTTGGCCCCCAAATCATCCTCAAGCGGAAAAACTGTACTAGATATTGCGACGGATATCGCTGTTTGCATATTCAATGGCGGCCTTACCAACGTCTTGCAAATATTCAAGATGTTGGAGGTGGAAATTGGTGTACAGTTATATAATTGCTGCATCGAAGCCGACGCCAAACGCATCACGCACGCGGAGACATCTCTGAGCGACGCGGCCAAAAGTGCGCGCGCGCTCCAAAAATCAACCAGGAAAGACGAAGAAGACGAAAATTTGGCTATCTTAGGACAAATGTATGGTGCTGGGATTGCAGACTAACGGTAAAAATTTTTTTTAACTTCTTTTTTTAATTTTTTCCAATAAAAAACTATTCGCAAAACTTTAAACGCGTTTTTCTCGAAACATGGTTTTTCAAAATGGCACGCAGCATAACTCGAACAATTTTCATTTTTTTTACTTGAAATTTTAACCAGATGTGAACATTTACATTATCTTGAGAATGTCGATCGGAATTTTCAAGAACTTTATTTATTGATTTTTTATTAACAAAAAACTTGCCGTTTTTTTCGTCAAAAATCAAATTTTTTTTCAAACGCACGCCAAATCCACAAAAATTGATACTTTTTAAAATCCGATCGACATTCTCTAGCTATAGCCCTCTAGATTAATGGTTTTTTTTTTTTTGTTCTAGATTCAAAAGTGCACCAGTGGTGCTGCGTGCCGCGGAGCCCTGGAAGCAAAACATGTCCCGGGAAGATAGCTGTGGAACCGCCATTTTGTTTTTTTTTTACTGTAAAAAAATTTTATAATAAAGTTTAATGTATGCCCGATAACACCATTAAAAGTTTTTTTTCAAATACCTTCAATTTCGGGAGCAAAAAATTAGTGAAAAAACCTTTTTTTTTGGGCCGTTACAGTGGCCTTACTCGTTAACGGGGTCATCCTGTGTGACAGCAATTTTTTTCACTTTTTTGGGGATTTTTTAAAAATGACCCATTGAAAGACACTATCTTTGAACTTTTACAACACATTTATTAACATTTTTACAGTAGCTCAGAATTTTATCGCATCAAAATTACGAGTTGAAGCGACTTTACACTGCTTGGAAGACACGCATGTGCAAAAAAAAGTTGATCGAGGGTTGCCATGATTCCGAAGGTTCGTCTCATCTAAAATTTGAAAAATCAAACGGCAATTTAACCCTTTGAAGCATACATTTTTCCTTACGTGCAATCAGCTCAAAACTTTGTACTCGGGGGTTTTCGGGGTCGCTGATTACAAATCTGCACTCAAAATTTGGAAATTGAAGATGGCGGATCCAATATGGCGGACCATGAATGCAAAAATCGTTTGATGAAAGCGAAAGTCGGTACTCGGGGGTTTTCGGGGTCGCTGATTACAAATCTGCACTCAAAATTTGGCAACTCAAGATGGCGGATCCAATATGACGGACCAAAATGCTGAAAGTAGCTTGATGAAGATGAAACTACATATGCAGGGGTTTTTTGAGTTTTTGAATGCAGTGAAGGAATTGTATTCGTTAAATTTCAAGCTTATGCAAACCCCTCGAGTGGCACGTGATACCCTGGTCAGCATTGGTCAGGAAGCTCTCTACTAAATACTCAATGGAAAACAGTCTCACCAACTTTAATCATCGCCTAACTCATCATCTGACCTTAAATAAGTATAAAAGATCATTTTCCAGACGTATACATATATATTCTAATATATAATACATTTTCATAAATATCTGGTATTAAATTTGTATGTAAAATGTTAAAAAATTGAAACAATAATTCCATCATTAAAATAAATAATAAGATTACCAATAACTTAGTCTATGAAAATTACCAAATATTTATATTAGGAATAATATTTTAATATTCTTGAATATGAATAATATTAAAAAAGAAGAATGAATACTCTTCATGTTTCTTTTTTACTGGTGAAGTAATTATAAGTATGTATTGAACTACATGAAAAAACAATGCTGTGTATATTAGTCTGTCTACGCGGGTGGAGTAATAGTAGGCAAAAGTGACTATACTAAGCATAGGCAGTAGGCAAAAGTGACTATACTAAGCGATAAAAAGCAAAGAGAGAACTCACTGTGCTTTTGACGAGTACCGTAGCGCGGCGATTATCCTCGCGTCAGTTATCCGAAACGTCAACTATCCGAATGGCGATTAGGTTTATCCGAAACGTCAATGATCCGAATGGCGATCTGGGTTATCCAAAATATCAATTATCAAAACAATAATTTTGGTCATTCGAATACTCAGTTATTCGAACGATTACGCCCTAATATATTGTTTCACGATGCATACATTATTGTACGTCCCCTCCACTTTCTCGCTCTGCGCTTGCGCACACGTTGCTTTCCGCTAGCAGTCGATATTTGGCAGCAGAGAAACGAGCTTCCGTTGCGGAGCAGAAGAAAATCGTCGACTTTTTTAAAAATAAATAGATAAGAACTCAAAGATATACGAATGTTGATAAATTTTTTTATACATATTTAACTTCGTTCTATATCATTGAATGATGCAATGGTTATTTGCAATTCACCAACAATGTACTTGTATTATTAACACAATACAATGCTCAAAATAAAATTATGTTAATTCACATAATTAACATAATAACATGTATTTTGAAATATATATGTATTATCATATTAAAAGAATCAACGTTTTTTTCGCCCACGGAATATTGCTATGCGGTTATCGGAATTTTCGATTATCCGAAAGGCGCCCGGTCCCAATTGATTCGGAAAAGCGACGCTCTGCTGCATTCCAAATTCGAGAGTTACGATTGACGTATAACGTATCACGTCATAGTTGCGCGCCCGATCTCGAGTTAACTCGTTTCATTTTCGTCTGGATGGAATTTCTCCTCGGTATATTTCCCTCGTTTTCTGGGCTGCCTCGCAATAAGGAAGCGCCTCGTAGAGCGTTAGTCTCGCTGGGAAAATCCATGCAGGAGCCAATGTGGTGGAGAGGAACGCAGAACTCTTGGATTTTGGTTTCCTTGCACCTGCTTTCAACCCCTTCCCCCTCTCCTCCAACATTGAAGACGTTCGTGTTCCATCGCCTAGGCGCTTCGTTCATCTAGGACTCGTAAGCAAGGAGAATGTGAGGAATAGACACGGGACTCGAACTCCGCCCGCTCCATACATCGCGGGGGAGATCCAGATGTTGGAAACTACTCGGATCCAACGTACTGCATTGCCATATTATTATCGTTCATTCGTTGACTTGTGGAGTTTCGTAGGAAGAGGTAATTTCGGCAAATTGTTAAGGCGGAAGATGCCAAGGGGAATGGTAATTTGAATAGCACCTAGAGTGACGGGAGAGAGAGAAAGAGAGAGAGAGAGAGAGAGAGAGAGAGAGAGATGCAGGAGAATCGGAATCGAAGAACTAATGTCTGAGATGATCCTATATTATAGGGGTGTAGAATAGATAGAGGTAAACTCCGGCGTGAATTCGCACTTACCTTCTCTTTGAAGGGATGAAGCCTTCGAGTCACTATGGCACTAGCAGTGAAGTTCCCTAATATCGTATAATACGAGAATGCATAGCTTTCCTCTCGACTCCCTCAATTCTCACTCTTCTCTCTCTCTCTCTCTCTCTCCTCCGTCTGTATATACGTTCGAGTCTATGTATTACATATAGAGAGAGAAAGGATATTCTGAACCCGTTATATCTACTCAAAGTCGGTCATCAGCACATCTGCCTGTTTTGGGAAGAGATCCAATATTTTATCCAACCAAGTCCCTCATTTGGACATCATTGCATTGGCCGCTACATAAGTATGCTCGTACTTATCTAACGGCGATTTCGAATACATTTGGCCTTGTACAATGCCGGGTATGGGGAACTCGGCGCCTGCAAGGACAGTCCTCTAATTTGTATGTTCTCAATAACACCTCACGTATACAGGGTGATTCAAAATGACCTGACATTTTGATTTATCGATAAAACATATTATTTATTTGAAAAGTGCGAATATATTTATTTTAATATAAAGTATAATCATGGAGGTTATGTCTGGAATACGATATCCGATTAATGGCCTCGTCTCTGTTTGCAAAAGTTCAAGCTTTTGACGACATTTTTAATAACATTTTGGCAAAACGATCTTGGTGGCCAATTCATCGCCCCGGCGTGAGATAACACGACTTGTTTTATTTATTGATAAACGAAAACTGCAGCATCTTTTCTTACAAATCTATCACTGCAAATAGTTACTCTATGCGTATCCATGACGTGCACGGCTAAAATCTACTTTAAAACCATACAATATATGCACAATATAATTACTATATTTTTTTTATGCTATAATATTTTTGCCTCTTCAGATGGAAGAGTGTACGTGCGCATTTATATTCTTGTTATTTTGAGTACGTATAAATATCGCTAAGCCCATTATATATTATGTGCATATATGAGCTAAGCGGACTGTAGATTTTCCATCTCATACGAACGATGAAAATAAACATATATGTATATATATATATATATATGTGTGGGTGTGTGTGTGGGTGTGTGTATGTATGTATGTATGTATGTATATAACAAACGAATGAAATAAGAAATTGGAGCTCCGGCTTCTCCGAGTTAAGAAGGATAAGAAAGACGCTGACGAACGAGAAGAAGAGGAAGGAGACGACGGAGCTTCGTCTTTGGGATCCTTGGAAGTCTTTGATAGAAACTTGCCGTCGGTATAGTAGACCGAGGCTGTATGGAGTTTCAGAATTCGCGAAACTTTACGTAATTAAGGTAAAGCTCCGGGACGAGCGAGCTGGGATAGAAACGAGGAGTCCTTTGATGGCGATGCTCTCCTACTGTACCGAAGCAGAGGATCCTATTATCCTTTCGTTCCCCCGAGATTCGCGATTCGCCGAGTTTATCAAATTCCTCTGCTCATTCACGATGATACAACCGTCGATTATGAGCTGAATCGAGTCTATCGTGCTTCGTTATTAATTTTTCGTAAAATTCCGCAATAATTGATAATAACAATAATAATAACGACAATACTACCAATTATGGCAACAATAATACCAAAGTTGACGATTGATGTTTCAGCAGCAACAACAACAGCATCAGGCTCAGCAACAAGCACAACAGCAGCAAACGCAACAGCAGCAACAACAAACGACGCAGGTACAACAGGGCCATCGAGCTAATTCACCCGGAAGCGGAAGCGCGGGCAAGAGCAGCCCGGCGCCTCCAAATTCATCATCGCCGGCTAGCGTAGTCACAACGACACCCAGCAAACCACAAGCCGAATCGAAACCAGTCGAGTGCAATCTGTGCAGTCGAACATTCAAAAATATACCAGCCCTCAATGGCCACATGCGATTGCACGGTGGTTACTTCAAAAAGGTTGGTTACAGAGCATTTCACGAGAGTTCGTTCATTTTTTGCAAAAAATTATTGACGACTCAGGATTATTTTATATTTTCGGCACGAAGTGCTCGAGGGTATACAATTATTGTCCAGGTCGATTGAGAAAATGAGCAGCCGATTGCCTTGCTTTATTCATTGTCGATGATTTTTGCAGTGTCTGAAATTAAAAGTATCGCTTATGGGGCTACATATTTCTAGTGGCCCGACACAAATGGCGAAATACGCTTTTTTTTGGAAAACGGTTGGTGGAAGAGAAACGCATTTTTTTAACACGAGAGTTAAAAACTTTAAAGCTACCTTACGCGAGAGTTAAAAAAAATCACGAAAAAATACAGAAAAACAATAAAAATATTGAGATTGACATAAAAAAATGAAATTTTTTCGCGACGTTTGGCGGTGGATACTGTCCAGCTTAAACGGTCCATCTAAAATCTAAAAGCCGAACGGGTTATTCAATCTATCAATGAATACGAGGCACTGACGTTCGTCGATTTCTAAAACCATTGTTTTTTAGAACGTATCGATGAATTGAAACTCGAGCATAAAAAATTTATGAAAAACGTCGTAATTTTTACGTAACTACGCAAAAATGAGGATCGATTTTGAAGAAATGAGATCGTCAACGACCGTTAAATGTTTCTCATCGTATCTCCTGTAAATTTGGAAATAATTCATCAAGTGGTTTGCGAGATATCATGTCCACCAACTTTGAAAACAGTGTTTTGAGGAAAACGCGGTTAAAGTTTGAAGTATAGTGCGGTTTCTGAGTTCAGGAATATTTTAATGAAGTTTTCAGGGAATATAGCTAAAAGATGATACTATCGAATAAAAATATTTTTCGAAAATACTATTTTTTGACCCACCTGGGTAGATGTAGCCCGTTAAGACGGAATATGCATTTACAACTATTAAAAAATTCATTAATTTTGTTCTCTAAACGATACATCCACATATGTAGAATATTTTATCCGAAGTTTCGATGCGCAATTTGAAAAACTAACCGTTACAGCTCGTCAATGCTGTGCCTCACCGCTCGGATTCGGAGCGGGCGTCGACTTCAAACCCCCTTTTCTCATAATTACATTTTCGAAATTGGCTAACAGGATTACGCAAAAACTATTAAGCTGATTGAGTTGAAACTTGGTAGAAATATTGATAATATTACTACCTTTTACTTGACGAGAATTGTCTTCGAAAAATTAGTTTTGAAAAACTACTTTTTTAATCCGAATTTTGCAGAAATTTTGCCGTGAAATGATTTTTTTTTTTTGTGTAAATGCGTGCAATTTCCTTGTACTTGAATTTTCTTCATTTTCGTTGATGTCAAATAGAAACTATAAATGTTCCTCCTGAAAAAAAATTGATTTTTTAGTTGCAAATCGATGTCTACGCGAAGCTAGAGTGTACAGCTCCGCTACTTTGAAGATGATCGAATTAAAAAAAAATTTTTTGTATGCTCATATAAATGCATACTCAAAAAAATCATTCAAATATACTTGTAGTTTCATAAATGTAGAATAATTATTACTTAGTTTGAAAAATCCCTCAAAATTGCTTAACTTTTTCTCGTTCATATCGCGTCTTAATTGAATATTGAAAAATGCATATTCGGCTGATAAATTCGCGATCTAATTATGCAAGTGTTTCATTTAAAAAAAGTGTATTTCCTGTCAAACTTCTTCCCGATGTTGGGTTCCTCCCGGAATTTATACGACAACAAAGTCAATGGTATACCCTCCAAATTCGACATCTCCGATATAGAAAAAGCACAGTAAAAGAGCGAAAAATTCGGAACGAAACGAAAGGAGAACGAGATGATGTGTAAAAAGGGGATGCTCGAGCTTTGTTGTTCGAAGTTCTTGTCGACGAGTTGATTGTAGTCGATGACCGAGAAAAAACGAGGGTATCGGTGTATCGGGGCAAGATGCAGGTACGAGTGGCGCAGTTGCACGCAAGAACGGCTGATTACAAAAAAAAATGGTAGCTTGTCCCTAACGAGGGGTCGTTGGAGCGTTTCTCCCTGAGCGAGGATTCTCTCATTGGCCGGCGGAGCAACGAGGAAGGCGGAAACGAGAAAAATCTCGAGAACGCTCGTGGCGAAGAGTGCTGAAAAGCCGGGGGCAAGAAGTTTTCTATTCGATCTGCGGATGTATATATTACATACATACAAGATGGAAAAAGTAGGATTTGAGGGTTGAAGAAGGTGTGCGATGGGGTCATTGTCATGAAACCTGTTTTCCGGTTGGGCCCAATGGTGGTAGTTTCCGAAAACATTGGGTTAGGGTCGTGGGGTAGTTTTAGAGTGTGGATGAGCGAGAATGTCCTTCCCGTCGTTTCGACCCCCCAGGGGGGCGAAGGAAGGAAAAAGATCCTAGGATATAAAGATAGACGTTACGAGATAAAGACCGTGAAAGAGGAAAGGGAAAGAGGAGAATAAAGAGTGAGAGGATAGAAATTGAAAAGAAAGTTATAGCTCGGCAAAGAGAACAACCTGGAGAAAAGAGGGTTTGAACAAAAAAAAAGGAAAGGAGGGAATGCAATCGCTAGAGCGAATCCAGACTGTAATGTTCTCCAAGTAGCGTCCATTTGGCCGAAGGGGGCAAAGATTCGAGAAGACGTACAAAGCCCGAAGGAAAAGGTAGGTAGAGGATGCCGATAGACGGAAGAAAGTAGAGTAGCATCACGAAGAAATGAGAAGGCGAGAGAGATGGAGATGGAAGCTTCGGTATACGAGCGAAGTTTGCAAAAGATGGAAAGATAAGACGATGATCGAATCGAAGTGAACCCATTAACAAGCTCTTTCGTTCAGCGGGCCTGGCCGCGGTGCGAGAGACGAAGTCGAACCAATCGCCTGTCTCGCGTTCCGAACGGGCCGTCTCAATACGATAGGTCGGAAGGGTAGGAAACGAGGCGAAAGGGATAAGCTTCGCGGAGATACCGACGCTACAACGTCTCTTTCTAGATGTGCTATAGAAACGCAATCCAAACTCCCCTGCCCGCGTTCTCACTCCGAGCAAACATTGTCTCGGGCTTTATCCATTATGCAGATTGAATCTGTCGATGGTTACCCTCTCCGAGGACTCTCTCCCCGCGACTGATGCATCCACACATACATACGCGCGCGGCTGCTTGCGATCCCATCACTGTGAAATTCACCAAACGACTCGCGGGTGAATCTAATGGCACTATGATGATCCAGTGTGGGAGATTGCGCTATCGTTCGGTTGGTCTAGGCCATCCGAAGACGAACCTACGGCGAAAAGTCAGAAATCACGAGCTAGATTGAAAGTAGGTTGCCGACAGACGCCACAGTGATTTTCACCACTCACTTTTCGGCTACTTTACCATTGATTGCTAGGTTGGTGGAGGCAACAAACTTTCTTGGGTTGAGTGTCGATAGTAAGGTCAACCGTCTGATACCGATTCCAGCTGCCCGAGTAGTTGTTACTGATCATCTGGATTGACGTTACCGACGACATTGGTGAGCCACTGTTTTCCCTGCGCAACCAATCTTCGCGAAGATTATTCTTCGCGGCGTCAAGTTGCGTAAAGTTTAGCCTGCTTGTTCTGGGGAGGTTAATTACTTCCCTGTCATTTGGGACCATCGTCCACCACAGCGGAGATAAGCGAAGCTAGGAAAAAACAACCAACGCCCAGCTCAGCTTCGATAGACATGAAGCTTTGATTGGTTGTCTTCTCTTAGCTCCGCTCATCTCCGCTTTGGTGAATGAATGATTCTTCACGAAGGCTGCTCATGCAGACTGCGTTACGGAGCAAAAGAGCGGAGTACACGTCCACTCGTAGCTTTTAAAGCAGGAATGTAGCAGGAAAGGAGATCGCGTAAGCATCTTGTATCAACTAATTTCAGTTGATCGAGCCGAGCATCCCTAAAAGTTACCAGTCCCAACGGAAATGGCACATAAATCAAGAAGTTGCCGCATCTCATGCGTATCTAACCCACTGGCAAGTGGTTGTCCCAACCCGCTCCTTTTTCTCCGTATGAATCATGACCACCAAGCCAATAAATCCTTCCGGATCGAAGACGCTTTAATCATTTAGCGATTGCTCAATATCTCATCCGCTACCCAAATACTCCGTATGCAAAATGAGAAGCGGACGTTAACCCGTGCTAGGTCAGTTGAGACTCGATCAATCTCGCTAACGAACGCGCGTTACACCCCGCTATAGATGCGGAATTAGTGTCTCGTCTATGAACAAGTTTCCAATCCAACGTTGCATTTCGACCACTGCGGATCCGACATGTTTTGGCGTATATGTATGGACATAAGCCTACATCGACAAAGCTGCGTGTGCACAAGGCATGCATCACGCGAAGAGGCTCGGACCCCACGCGGAATTCGTCGTTTGAGTCAGTATCCCCCGCGAACACTGGATCGTATTGATGAGTGGCGATAGACTCGCGGGGGTTGAAAGGAGGAAGTGAGCATGAGGAAGGTGAGGGGTGGCCGCTGGCGTTGCTCTTGCCTGGATTCGCAATCAATTCTGCACATTAGTGCCCCGTTCAATATTCATGAAGCCGCCGGTTAGATAGTAGCTTCGGACAAACTGGCGGCCCATGTAGCGTTGCGAAAATGGCCGCTGAGCAGCCCGCCTATACATGTAACGTACGCGGGTAGGTAACGACACACGAGGTCGTATAGACCCGTAGGAACAGGAGCGTCAAAGACAGAGTTCAATTTCGTATATCACGTTGATGTATCGAACTCGGACGTAGGAAATTGAGGTTGCCTCCCGATCTCTACCCTCCTTTAATCTCACCCACTCAGCCCCTACCACCCTCTCTTGCTGTCTACGCGTTTATGGCTGATGCTTGACGGCTTTGGGATAGGAGAAACTCACCAGCCTCTTGCGTTCCGATCCCGCACGAACGCTCGTTGATCAACCGACTCACGGGATGTGCGAGCAGGAGACGAATATGTATGTAGGACACGACGTGATTGAAGGATGCGGAATTACTAACATTCGAAGTCTACTTGCCGGACGGTATTGTCCGATCTCGAGACAGCCGATTGGACTTCCGGTTTAAATACTCTGCTCTCTCTCTCTCTCTCTCTCTCTCTCTCTCTCTCTCTCTCTCTCTCTCTCTCCCCCTCTCTTTCTTCGCTCGTGCTCGAACTCTAGATCTGTACGTCTCTCGTACTCCTATCGCTCCTAGGCCTGCATCACATTGAAACTTTGTCGACGTGATGTGATCCCTCCTCGACAATCGGACTGTTCAAGCGTTGCGCTTGACAATCACGATCCATGATTCGCCAACTCTCGACTGTTTCTATTTCTATGCATCTCGGTATATATATATATATATATTGAGTGGGTGCGTACGAGATACCACAGATTCCATCACAGGCTAATCGAATGGGAGAACCTCGATTAGCCTCGGTGATTAGCTCGTGCTTCGCGCGCGATCATGGACCGTATCAATTTAAGGGGGATGCGGCCTGTAATCCGCCTACGACGAGTATCCAGTCGACCATATATCCTTCTACAAAACGAAACGTCCAAATTCGACCTACCTACGCTTGGACACCCCAAATTCTGATTCCAGTTTTCCATTGCGTGTAACCAAGTGTCAAAGTTTGCGAACTTTGTTGCTTGAGATACGGTCTATGATGCGGCTATGAAATTCACTTGATCCTCTATTTTGCCGTATAATATCTCATGTAGTTTTTATATATAGTTGCTATATCAGTTGCCACTGTTGGGCATTTGTTTCAGGATGAGAACAAGAAGACGGAAAAGAAGGAAACTCCGGGCCCACCGTTACAAACGGCATCGGTCAACGTGAGGGCTCTCATAGAGGAGAAGATCATACAGAAACGAACGACCGGTAAGTCAAGAGTCTTTTATATCATGGACATTTGATATCGTATTCAAAAAGAAGGAGACGGAGAGGAACGCCGGGAGAGAATAAGCTCTCTTTGCTACCGAAAAATGGTGACAATATATATATATATATACGTAGAGAATTCTTGGATGCTCATCCACCCCAACCGTGCATGGCCACGAACTTTCTGTCCTTTTCTCACTGTATCTTTTTATTATGCCTTTCTCTCTCTTGCTGGCTCGTGCTTCCCCTGTTTTCATCTCCATCTCTCATCCGCGCAATATTTCGCGAACTGCGCGATCCATGGAGTGCCGAACAACGGACCGTGATTTACGGAGCTCGCATGCCAGAATATTTCTCGCATTGTCCACGTCGTTGTGATAAATCAAAAGCTCTCGGGGTCGCGCGCCCTACACTCTTGCCTCTACCTCCCTTTCCCTCAGTCCTCTCTCCCTATCCCTCTCTTTTTTCTTTTCATCCTCTTGTACTCGTAGTTAAAAATATATATACATATATCTACTTGCACCTATTGTTTTCGAAACTTCTGTAATTCGTTTGGACACGCGTGCTCGACTTTTTGGCTACCGAGTAAACGCGTAAAAATGGCAAACTTTTGTTCGGTGAGTCGATCGATATGTCATTTTCCGCGAGACAAAAACATGCCCGCGTTGACGAAATTCTAAGTGGATTTTTTATGAACCTTCGTGGACGACGCGACGCGATAAATCCACAGGTCACATTATACAAACGTCGATATTAACCGCTTAAGGCGAAATGAACTGCCTTGTTGGAGAGATAACTGAAAAAAGAACATATTAAAGCTTACCGCTATTCACATTCAATAAGACGTTTTTTTTATTTTTCGCAAGTTATCACAAATTCCGGATATCACGTCAATGTAATTGTACAATATTCGAACAATACACGTAACCACTTTTATTCAGCGTATGCTTAAGGGAGAACACTCCTGTGATGGGCCGGTTTTCCGATCTTTGTCTACTGGATTATTTATTTGGTGTTTCGAAAACATAAAATTATGAAGCATACATTGAAGTTATTTCGTGTGAAATTTAATTTAAAAAAAATGAGAAATTAACAACGTTA
This sequence comes from Ophion costatus, assembly GCA_951751655.1. NCBI lineage: Eukaryota > Metazoa > Arthropoda > Insecta > Hymenoptera > Ichneumonidae > Ophion > Ophion costatus. The sequence continues at coordinate 21,715,556 of OX632363.1, forward strand.
TTAAGGTATAACAGAGCCTCTGTATAAAAAATATGATCCAACGGCCGGGTCGATAACTTGACGATAGTTGGCCTGCTAAAAAACAAAAATAAAAATGTTTCATAATCACAATTAATGTAGTTCCCGTTATACGGAGCCGTTTAAAAAAAAGCATTACAAAATCGCGGGTGTTCGAAAAAAGGTGTAATTTTGGCAATATTTTTACCTATATTCGAGGGCTTAAAAATCACTACTTTAAAAAACGACTAAAAATTTCGTTTTTTAAATTAGAAATCTGACCATTTTAGCTAGAGATACGAATCCGGCCAAGTCGAGAAAAGTCGTTCCGAGGACAACGCGTTTGAAATGTTTAGTATACGTAAATCGTTGCACTACCTGCCGCCACTAAATCATCTGTAACTTGGTCAATTTTCAATATTTTAACCCTGAACATTTTTTCATATATTCTTAAACATGTATAAGGTAAACGTCCCAATTATTGAACAGCTAAGGATCTGGGGGATTGATTCGGGGAAAATAATATAAAATCAAGAAAAAACCATCGATCTCATGTTCAAATGATACTTTGATATTTTTACTTTCGAAAAATCACCCTTTAAATTATTTTTAAATGATTTCAAATGAAAAAAAAGAATAACAATGTGAAGCATGCAAATGTCCCAATTATTGAACACTGGAAGTGCCTAGGTCCCTAATATTGACCAGGCATGTCCCAGTTATTGAACACTCTCGAGAATTCTCTTTCCCTCTTGAAATTTTGTCCCTGAAATATCGGAGAGCAAAAAATATTGAACATTACATTCGTATTTTTAGGTTACGTTTAGGTTATATTCTCTTTTTACTTTTCTTTTTATGTTTATTGCGCGAAAATACAAATAAAAAATATATTTGACGATCTTAGAGTTATTATTAAAAGAATAAAGGTGAGTTTATTCAGGGGCTCACAGTTTTTGTTTGAATAAATCCGATTCACACGATCTGTCACACGTTAACTTTCTCGATGTTTTGATGGGTTTAATGACGCCATCTTGGAGAATTCGAGTGTTCAATAATTGGGACACAGTGCATTTTCTATGTCCCAATGATCGAACACCGTATTTTTTAACAAATAATTAATTAAAAGCATTTTTTTTTAATTCTTATTTGTAAGAAATTTTCTGAGGAACTTGAAACGCCTTTACTTTTTGAGATGCGACAGTTTTCGAATTTTTTATGCCCTTACGCATGAAGCGGCGCGTCTTAGCAAAAACGATAAACAGTTACCACGAGACGTCAAAGCCGGTCACCGTTGCTGATGAAATAATTTTTTTCTCCATTAATTAAAGCTTTTTTTGCACAAGTAAGGTAACATTTCCATAGCTGAAAGTTCCATATATGTAATGAAATTCTTATAAATAAGTAAATGCATGCCGGTGAATGAGAAATAATAAAAATACAAGATAGTGTTCAATAATTGGGACATTTACCTTACTTCGAGAAAATGCGAAAAAGCTATTTTTTACCCGTCACGGTGATGTGCCGCCTTAATTAGCCCATCAGTATCTGATGTAAATTCACAATCGACGGTGAAAATGAAACCTCTTTGATCGTAAAATCGTGGAATTTCTTCTGTTTCGTCGTTTTTCTGTCCTTCCTGAACGCGCTGGAGTCAGAGGGAACGCACGTGAGAAATGCGTGAAAAAACAGTGAACACTTTTTAACCAAAGCACTTTTCCAGCTAGCGGGTTTTCAGTTGCTCGCTCCCTCTCTCGATTTTATATGTTTACGTACGAAAAAGCTCCGTCAGACATGTGCACGTATCGTTCTGTGTTAGAAACGGGTCTATGTACTGGATAATGTGTGCGAGCGCGCGCGCGCGCGGGTGTGTGTGTGTGTGTGTGTGTGTGTGTGTGTGTGTGTGTGTGTGTGTGTGTGTGTGTGTGTGTGTGTGTGTGTGTGTGTGTGTGTGTGTGTGTGTGTGTGTGTGTGTGTGTGTGTGTGTGTGTGTGTGTGTGTGTGTGTGTGTGTGTGTGTGTGTGTGTGTGTGTGTGTGTGTGTGTGTGTGTGTGTGTGTGTGTGTGTGTGTGTGTGTGTGTGTGTGTGTGTGTGTGTGTGTGTGTGTGTGTGTGTGTGTGTGTGTGTGTGTGTGTGTGTGTGTGTGTGTGTGTGTGTGTGTGTGTGTGTGTGTGTGTGTGTGTGTGTGTGTGTGTGTGTGTGTGTGTGTGTGTGTGTGTGTGTGTGTGTGTGTGTGTGTGTGTGTGTGTGTGTGTGTGTGTGTGTGTGTGTGTGTGTGTGTGTGTGTGTGTGTGTGTGTGTGTGTGTGTGTGTGTGTGTGTGTGTGTGTGTGTGTGTGTGTGTGTGTGTGTGTGTGTGTGTGTGTGTGTGTGTGTGTGTGTGTGTGTGTGTGTGTGTGTGTGTGTGTGTGAGCGCATGGCATACACAGGAGAACTGACTGCGTTCTGTTCGTGAAAGCAATTTGCCAGGCCGCAATCGATGATTGCCAATTTGTAAAAATCCCTCGCAGCTTAACGACCGAGCGACGCGCTCCAAAAGCACCATTTCCCTCTCCTGTCTGTCTCTGCTCTCCTCCCTATAACCATCGCGGGCGTCGAGCACGAGCGTGCTTTACGCCCGCGACTGATTTCACTCGAAGGGCGAACCAAACGCTAGTCCTTCGATCAAAGCTTTCGTTCCCTTCCTGTCTCCCTTTCTCCGTCACTTGCCGCGGCTCTCTCTCTCTCTCCCCTCTCTCTTTCGCCCTCTGTTTGCTTGATGGGTGATGGAAAATTAAAGCCCCGCGTTTAGCAGATATAATCGGCTTGGTAGTTTCCACGTCGGATAATCCGATGGAAAACGAAGAGAACGCAGAGTTTGGCCCAACCGCAAATGATGTTGGGTTTAATGTTGCGCAAGCACTTTCTCCCATTTCTTATCCGCATGTATAGCAAAGTCAACTATTTTCCTTTGCTCGGTTTCCTTGTTATTCTCGGTTAGTAGTGCCTATGCACAGCTCCCGAACACAGAGTGCCTTCAAAAGGCGTATGATTATTTTTTAGATAAGTGACTTTTCCGAAAAAGGAGCCTAACATTTTTTTGCGATTTTCTGGTTTATTGGGTTATAAATTATAATATTCCGTCGGGGGAAGCTGAACTTCACCCCCCCCCCCCCCCCCCATAAAAAGAAATGGGGTTTTGAAGTTCACAGAAAGGCGTTATAAAATAGGACATTTTTTAACATGTTGACGCCTATATTGGGTTCGTTTGGGTTTTCGAAAAATTCGAAATTATTTTTAACGTTTTTTGGCTCGTAAAAAAATTGTTAATGACCAATTTTAGCTCCCCCCAACTGAACATGATTTATGACCCAATAAATGAGAGAATAGCAAAAAAAATGTTCGGAAAAGTCACATATTTTAAGTATTACCAGGAGCAATAATAGTGAAGATTAATATCCCGAAAAAAGCGAAAAAAATGCATGCACTCGAAGCCCGATGAATGTTAATTCAATTTGTTTAAGACGTAATTAAATATTTTTAATTCGCTATCCTTGATTGACGACGATTTTATCGTTCCATCTAATTCGCCGCTCCATCTTTTCATTCATGATTTCCTCCGTGTCCGCCCCTCGCCCATTCGTTTGATCAAAGCCCCCACCCTCCTGATGGAAAACTCTCGAGATCCATAGTGCCTCGTAGCGAAGAACGCGCCCCGGCAAAATTCAGTAGAGAAGGTACCCTTTTGTTCAGACCTCATTCACTACGTCATTCTTGGACGGCAATCTACGAGCTCTCGCGCTCTCTTTCGCTGTCGCCCTCTTCTCCTCCGAAGCGTCAAGCCCATCGAGAAAGGGGGTGTTTTTCGACGCGATGTTTATTCCACCGGATGACTCCGGGAACGTTTCCCCGTTGTTGCGCTGATTGAAAAATGAACGAGCGACCGCCGTTTCTCTCTCGGCGTTCACCTCGTTCGTTTTTCGTCACCTTTTAGCCTCGCTCTTGTTCTCTCTCGAAAACGAAACGCTGCAATCGCGTTGAACGAGCAATTATGCGCGATGGCACAAATTACAATAGACTGAAACTTCCCGACCGGACGCGTTCACTTTTGGCACACTTTTCCTCTCGGACCATTTCTTTTGTCACGTTAATTGCGTCGTTGTATCATCGATTCAAAACACGAAAACTATTATTCGTTTTTTTTTTCAAACTTTTCAAATTTTATTCAACGGTGTTGAATTGTGAAAAAGTATTTTTCATTTTTTACTCTTTTCTTCAAAGTGACTTCGTTAAAATGGCTGAGAAGGGAAAAAATGGAAACGAGAGATACGAGGCATAGGGAGATACAGTGTTATTCCCTCTGTCGTTTCAGCAACAGAAGCGAACAACAGTAACCAGGCTCGGTCGAATACGGTGGTCGGAAGTCAAAACGATGCATCGACTCACGGTATCGGCAAAACGAGTTTCGCCGTCCCGGCCCCACCGCCATTAGCACTTGGTGAAAAAAATCGAAGACTGTCGGACACGGAGCACTTTCGACAACCGAACGTCACAGTCGGTGGTCATGCGGCGGTTCAGAAACAGCTTCAGGAAGCCCAGACCCAGGCACAGGCCCAAGCGCTCGCTGATATGATCCTTAAGGTACGAAAGAAACGCCAATCACGACATTCGGTTCAAATATTTTGGAGATTAAGGAATCCTGATTTTTGAGAGACGCAGGTATGTCCGAGAAACAAAAACCTCGACGTTTTCCTCGACTTTGCTATGTCGTTTGAGAGAAAAATAAGGCAGAAAAGTACAGGCAATTGAACACAGTTTTAAAAAAGTTGGAAATCGTAAATTGCGCTGGTATGTTAGAGTCAATGGTCGCTTGCGATGTGTTGCAAGTGATATTAAGGGGGGAGCTACCTTTGGAAGAGGAACAAAGTGCAGATTTTCAGTAATTTTTACTGGGAAAATACTGGGATGTATTTTTACTTGATTATAGATGAAAATCAGTAAATGTTCGGCTTCGTGATAGAAATACCTTAAGGGAGGCGATACCTTCAGGAGAGGAAAAAATTGCTGATTTTCATGATTTTTCTTTTTAAAGAAATGATTTCTTCACCATTTTGGAAACTCAGGGTATGTTTTATTGGTACTTTTGGCTATTCCATGGTTTTTTTTTAATCTTCAAAAATGGCACGGTCTCTTGAACTGATTAGAGCGGACATTGTCAGACGGGGCACGTACCGTCGGCGGTATTAATCTGAAAAACCAACGAAGATTTTTCTTTCATTAATACTTACACGCCGAATATGAACAAAAAACGTAAAAAAATGTTGAAAATCGCTTGAATGGTACGCTTTGAAATAAAAAGATTGAATATTCAAAAAAAAAAAATGATTACATTGTGCGATAAAAAGGCAGTAAAATTATGATTTATACAAAATTTCATCCGAATCGGTGAATGATTTTTTTGGCTAAACATACGTCACGGCGGTTTTGAAAATTAGTAAAAAAAAATATCATGCAGCAGCCAAAAATAGTAACAAAACACACCCTACGTCTCAAAAGTGGCGAGTAAAAATACATCCCAGTATTTCCTCAGTAAAAATTCCCGTAAAATTTCATGCCAAGTTACCGAACTTTTAACGAAAAATTCCGACCCTAAAAATCGCCTCATTTACACGGTACTTTATGGAGATGACCCGCCACATTTCTATCTAATCTTTTATGCACAAAGTAACTCCAGATGCCAGATATGCCGGATATAAACGGCTCAACGCGGGTGAACAATTCTGAAGATTTGGTGACGACAATAAAAACAGGAGGTCATCGAATGTTTAACGTAAATATTGATGATAAAACTTATAAAAATGTGATTAGGAGAAAAATTTTCGCAGCCGTGACGTTTCGGGGAAAATGTAAAAATGTCTAAATCTACTAAACTTTCGCAAATTATTTTATTCCAGCTTATTATATTTATTGTGACGTATTTTTATGAAGTGCCACTGCAATTAAGGCGTTATACGCAGTTGCAGGGCTAAAGAAACCGTTTTTTCACCATTTTTTTCTGGAAAAGGATTTCATTAGGGCAAAACGAAAAGTATTAGGCAGTGCAGTGGCATCTTTTAGCTCTAGATTGACATTTTGTATTTTCAAAAATATTCATTAAAATTGCTCCTGTAGAAAGTCTCCTGGAAGTCTCCGAAAAAAAGTGTCCTTCGGTGAGCAAAGTATCTCCGGTTTGGATTATCTCAAATGAAAAAAGCAAAACGATTCTTTTAGGGGATAGATGAATCCAGGTATTGCTCGAAGGAATAGTCGAAATTTTGATTTTTGACAAAATGGTGGCTCCGGAAAGAAACAATTTCGATTTTCGACCAAATTTTTTTCGTTAAGGCGTTACCCCCACTTGTAGCGCAAAAAAAGGCCTTTTTCATGAATTTTTTTAAAGAAAACTACAAAACTTTTTTAATCGATCAATATACCATCTTAAAGAACACATCTTGAAGAACTTTCAGTAATTCTTTTATTGAAAAATATTACATTGTTTAGTGGCAAATGGCCGTCAATGAAATAATGTTTTTATATACACGGTTTGCGGTAACCAACATTGCGGCGAAGTGGATCATCTGAAAAAAAAATGCGGATGGATTTAGTCAAATATAAGTATAAACTAGTCTTTAATCGAAGGATTTTAAAAAATATTCATTTTTCACAAAATGGCGGACAGTCAAAGTTAATGGTTCAATTTTATCGAAAAAAAACGGCCGTTTTTTGGCTATAAAACGGCCATTTTTTTCGAAAAAAAAAATCGAACGATTAAAGACTACATTTTTATGTATTAAATATGCCTGCAAAATTTCAAGAAGATCGGTTCATTAGTGTTCGAGTAATCTTGGTCACCGACTTCGGAAATGCCATTTTGAGAAAAACGCGTTTAAAGTTTCAATTTCAGTTTACACGAAGAACGGATTCTTCTCTTTCAACGCTCATATCTCATTCAATTTTGTTCGGATCGACTTGAAATTTTCAGGACATATTCTCAGATACTTATACTTCAAAAAATGCAATAAAAAAATCGATTTTTTTTCAAAATCGCAAGTGGGGGTAACCCCTTAAATCGTTGAAAAAAAATAGAAATAATTATCGGAAATCTTATTCCTTCGATCAACACCTGAAGAATATAAGGTTGTGTGAAAATTTCTGACCGATCCGTTGAGCCGTTTTTTTAGATATCTTGCTCACCGACTTCGAAAACACCGTTTTGGGAAAAAACGCGTTTGTGATTTCAACAGTCGTTCGCTCTTTCGGGCGTTAACTTTGTAGCGCTCCGATCGTCCTTACAATCATGTGTGTATTTCCGAAAATATTCGCTGGATCGATTTGAAATTTTCAGGGAATATACTCACATATTTGTACATTCCAAAAATGCAATTTAAAAAAATAGATTTTTCGAAATTTCTAACTGCGTATAACGCCTTAATCAATTATTCGGAAGGGCCCTCTTTATGCCCCCACAAAATTCGGCCCTCCGCCGAAGGAAAACCTTAACCGCTTTTTAAACAATTTAATGTGTTTTTTTTTAAATATATTTCTCAGGGTCCAACGAAAATGGCTGTTAAGCGAGCAACCTCGGATCCAGGTCAGAGGGTTCAGCTAACTTATCAAACTTCTGTACCTTCCGCAACTGCAACGCAGCAACAACAAACGAATCAGACCCAAGGCGCGACGCCGCCCGCGGTATCCGAGAGTTTCACGATGACCGGATACTCCGAGGACGGCGGGTACTTCAGCCCGAGTTTGCAGGACGAAGTTTTCCAACAGGTCACCGCCGTGCCGGACTCCGTTCTACTTCACGCGACGCAGTTGGATTCCATACAGGTGAATAAATCGCTGACTACATCCGCATGAAACTTTAGGCTGTCTCTCCCGCCTGCGAAGTTGTTTTCGTCTCATTTGGCGAATGCGGGGAGCAATTGACGACTTTCTTATTCGGCGGGTGATGTTTTTATAACGAGGTACAAAAGTCTATTTTCGAATGTACGTTCTCATTCGTCAATACGTGTCATTGCATCATCAGCCCGTTTTCTGTATAGTTGAACACATCGTCATGATCGCACCACGAGAGTTAAGGATGTTGAGTCCCTATGAATTGTTTAATAAATAGCTTCTTAATCGTCATAACATGTTTACACGACCTCCTGAATACTTCATGTAAAAGCATACCAAATATTCAGGATTCTATCATCATTACTTCAACCTCCTTAGAGGTTGAAGTAAAAAATGATAAGAAAATTCTGAACATTTGGTATGTTTTTGTATGAAGTATTTATTAAAAGGATTGATTTTTGCGAAGCTTGCACTATTTTGAAAAAAAAGTCGCATGTGCGGCTAGAAAAGGTCTTAATTTGCTTATAAACACCGTAATCGTTAATCGATCGTGAAAATCGTATGTACTCTGCTAGAGAATCTATTCACGAAGCTACGGTTAAAATTTGAAGTCGGTCGATTGAAAATTGTAGGAACTAGGAATCTGCCCGACTGTGAAATCGTGGTTTCAAGAAAAACCCCTTTAGAATTTTTTAAACCATTTTCATTCGGACCATATCATTCTTGAGATGCTTATACACCATTTAAGTCAATTAAGGAAAACGATAATATTTTTCATACGGTTCATAAGGCCTTGAGTGTCCACTTTTGATTTTGTTAAAACTCACATAAGTGATAAAGCATTGAAATCTATTAGACCCGTATTTTTTTGATTGGCCGAAAAACGGTTGCAAGGGGGGAAACCACCCCTCAGGTCGAGGGAGATTTTGCAGTTTCACTCACAAGCAGTCCACTGATCTGAGTGAAACAAAAACCAAAATTCCTCCAATGTAAAGCGATGGATAGTCCACTATAAGGGTATTTGTAAAAAATTAGGGGTTAACACGCCTTTCTTTGAGGAGTGGTTTCTCCGCTTAAAACCATTTTTTCGCGGTAAAAAAAATACGTTCCCAATAGTTTTCAATAATTCATCACAAATATGAGTATTAACACAATCGAAGGCGGACACTCAAGTGATGTTCCTCGTGAGTCAGATAACGGTTGAAGCTAAAGAAACCATTACAAATGAAGTATTTGCTGGAAAGCTTTTTGGCAAATGCCGAAGGGTATCGCGCTACTGCCCTCTTCAGGAACATCACATTTTTCAGTTTCCACCTGACGGATGCAGATGGAACTTCGTTCCATCCAGAGTGCACGGAATATCCGGCAGCGTTTATTTTCACATACCAAAAGTTCAGTAAAAAAGGTACAGCGCTTTGCGCGCGAACTTGGCTCAAACTGACAGACAGCCTGCCATGTCCAAGAATTATAGGCTTCAGTCTCAGCATCGTATTCTGACCCCGCCACCTTAGCTTCCACCTGAAGAAACCGGATGTACAGACCGACACTAAAGTTGCACAACATCATACACACGATTCGAAATTTTCAGCCTATTTTGCCCCTCCAGATCCTCACAGTGGTAGGAGATAAAGGCATGTAGCCTAAGAATACAGCAACACACGTATACTAGTACCTATACGTATGCGTGCGTGCCTGCTATAGGGATCCGCGTATACATGCGTACGTGAGGGCAATTCCTATCAAAAATATTGTAACTGTTTGCCCAAGATCCATTGCTTCCACTTTGGAGAGTTGCTCTTGCTGGAGGGGCAAGTTTGAAGCGAATGCGAAAGGTTCGCTGGGTGGAGAGAACGGAAAGGTCATTGGAAAAGTAGGCCTCTACGGCGAACGCGCGGCCCTACCTATTCCAACACATGACGGTTACTGAAAACTATCAGACCCGCTCTTTCGAATGCGACCATCCCCACCCGCGTTTCGTCAAAGCAGCCAAATGCACGATAGGTCCAAACGCAATCAAAAGAGGAGCTGCAACGACTTCAGCTAGGTTAGGTAGGAGTATAAGGGCGTATGCAGAGGGTAAGCAGCAAATGAAGAGCATGTGGTGGCCCATAGTAGCACTTCTAGCAGTAAACAGACTCAAGTGAGGCTGACATAGGATCAAAGGCCTTTAAAATCGGCTGAAAATTTCGACTCGGGTAGTTTCATAACTTCGAGTATAGATACAAAATGATCCACAATCGAAACTTCCACGATTGCTTACCACAAGTCAGCCGTTGCAGGATACTCAAAGACTCGACCTATGCGGCATTTAGTTTCAGACGACGGGGCTGCTTCAAGAACACACGCCCGATCAATTGCAGGACATAACGCTGGAGGATCGTTTCCCGAGTCAGCACACGGTGAATCCGGATCTTCAGGCGCTGGTTAATTCCCCATTGCCCGATTCCCTAGCAGAGTTCAGTACTTACGGTGCCCAATATACGGAGAGTCCGCACACGTTGCCGACGCAATCACCGTTGCCGTCACCACTGACGAGACACGACAGCCCGAGTTTCACGTATCCGACACCACCGGCGAGCCAGGAGGGTCTTCTATCGGGCAATTTGCCGTTGCTGAGTCCACATGACGACGCGGACACGGTGAGATCGGTATCGTCGCCGTTGTCGGCGGCTTTTTACACGACGACGATGTCGTCGGCAGCGGCGGTCGAGGAGGCGTTGAGCGAAGTATTGCCGGGTGAGTCGGAGACCGACGCCGATCTCTACGGACCCGGCTCGCCGAATCCAAACTCCCCGTTGCCGAGTCCATTGTCGGCGACTCCGGCGCCATCCCCGCTCTCCTCGCTTCCGCCCTCGTCGGTCTCGTCGCCGGGGCCCGCGACGTTTTCCACGGGCTTTCCGGTCTCGCCTCATCACGGCCTGCAGAATCAAATGATGCCGAATTCCGAGGATCCGCTGTTGTCGTCGAGTCCGAAGGACTTCATCGTTGGCCGGCGCAAGTTCGAGTTCCAATCGTACAAGCTTATAACGAGCCAGAATCTCGTCGACTTCGGCTTGGGTAACGGGAGCCTCGCCGGTATCGTGGTCGACAATAACGGCGAGTACAAACTCATACAGACGGCAGGCCTGCAAAAGGCCAACGTGCTCGTGCAATCAGGCGCCCTCAGTCCAGCCGCGTTAACCTTCAGAAAAGAGATACGCCTAGCCACACCCAAGATCGAGCCTGGTATCGGCCAAGGCTTGAACGTGCAGCATCATCAACAGTTCCAGGCCAATCAGCTGCATCAACAGGCCATCAATCCCGCCAAATTCCTCATACAGACGGGCAACCCCACCAGCAAAACGCTGAAGCACAAAATTGCCACGAACAATCTGCCGATACCGGTCGAACACATCAAGGAAGAACTATTGGATGACGACATATTCGTCAGTCCAGCCGTTAACGCGAGCGCGAACGACAGCCCGGTCAGGCAGACGAGAAAACGGCCGCGCATCGAGCCTCACTACGCCAATTCGTCGTCCTCGGCGTCCTCGTCCTCGTCCCATTCCTATCCGTCACGCCTGAGACGAGCCTGCGATCGACACTGGGACAGCAGCTACACCCCGCCACCGATCTTGGATCCATCCAGACCCGGCTCCGGACTCTACGCGAGGCTACATCAACACGAACGCGACACCGAATTCACCTCCGACGATTCGCAGGGTAACGACGGCCCACCACCGAGAATCAACATTGACACGAGATATCAGGCGACCATACCACCCCTCGGGTGCGACGGCGATCGCGGCAGGGGCGGACGCGAAACCGATCATCCACTATGGGATCCCGGCATAACGAGTCATCTCACTGATACCGAGCGTGAGTATTTATGGATATCCATTGCAACTTTCCTACGATAAAATCCCGTGAAAGAATTCAGCCAGGGCTTTGACTAGGCGCCGATGATTTTTCCCTCACTCTGCAAGGGCCCTAACGTGCCACCCGACCAGGTCCCTGGGAGGCCGGTCGCACTTTGTCGACGAGGGCCTAAAGAGGCTTATGAATCAGGGCCCGACTGGTTGCCTCAACAGAACCCGATCGAAGCCATGAAGCAACCCTATTACTGCCCTATAATTATCAGCTTTATCAGTAGATACATGTCAAGCGAGATTGGTCAGAAGTATGTCGAAAATGGAGAAGTGATGGTAAAAAATGTTGTCTTTAATCATTCCACATTCATTGGTACGAGAGCGCCAGATAACGTTGTGCTTTTGCGTAATGGATACGTCGCGGAGATTAACAACATTTCCGGACGTAACGAGTCTGAAGAATGTTTGTACGTTGAAGCAATAGTGTGGAAAAAAACAAATGTATTCATGTACCCAACAAAGTCATCTAAAGTTTACGAATGGCGAATTATGTCAAAAAAATTCGGTGGATGTTTATCCCGTCACGAGCATTGAACGGAAATTAGTTCAATAAAAAATGTCGAAGCAACCAAACGGTGCTGTACGCACATATGTGCTGTCATTTCTGCACGCATGGATTATTTTTTTTCTAAACTATTATTGTATTGCGAAATTTATTTTCCAAACATTCTGAATGTTCATAGAATACAAATTATTTATAGTAAAATTCCACATGTATGTTGATTTTGAGTGACCTAACCTAGTGTTTTATCGATACCTTAAACTTTAAATATATCACATCTATGAAAGTAAGTCTAAAAACTAGAAGTTCTTAAAAAAAACTTTGCAAATATATTGTATGCCCTGTAACAACCACTGCCCTGATGAATCCCGTCTGGACCCTTCATAATTTTCCTCGCTAGGACCTTTTTTGAATAAATTACCCAACCCTGTTATTGTCCTGTCGGGGCCTAGTTCGATTGTGTTGTAGAAAGCCCTCGTAGGGAATCCATATTCAAACCCTCATGGGCCCCGCATTTTTTTATGGCTGCCCTCCTACCTTCTTTCACGGGATACGGCAAACGAGAGGCTGATTCGAAAGAGTCCTATTTAACCGTCAACCGTCAGCTGAGTAACGTGGGTAATCCAATGATCTTGTTGAATCAACTTCGCAAAGGTTCTGGATTCGGACCGAAACGTATTCGAAGACTTTCGCTCCCAATCCGTTGAAGAAAATTCTTAATCCTTCGACTCCAGACTGCCGCCACGAACCTCTAAAAGTCGCTTGGTACCCGGCTGTTGCGATCTGCCGTGTCAATCATGCTTGGTCCGGGCCAATAGCTAGATGGGCGAGCGTCCAGTCGACTACCTAGCGCAAGGCAACTCTACTGAATTTCCGATGGTACCACAATTGAAAATTGGTGAAAATATGGTCACCCGTATCGGCACGGGTTTTGCACAGTTTCCCTGTGCCGTGGTGCAAATGCAATTCAGTGGTGCAGTGGGACAGAGCGACTGTGGGCAACACTCCGGCAGGGTTTTTAAAGAACTGGCAATAGAGAAGTGGCAATTTGGGATAACAGTGGAAGGGATCATGGAGAATCGGCAATGACATACGAGGAAACATTAGACACGAAAAAATGACATTTTCCATACCTATTTTGTATATCATACTTTCCAATATTTGTACCAAACAAGTTACAGAAATGAGTTGACGTGAAAAATAGTTGATTCTTATTCCTCGTTTCTCTGTCCAGTCGAGATGTATCTGCAGTTCGCCTGCTGCGCTGCGACACCGGGCGGTGGCCGAAACAAGGAATACGCGCTTCATCTCTTACACATGTGCGAGGGAAACATTCACGTAAGAACGTTATCTGATCGAACGAAGTTACAATGATTTTACAAAATATTTTGGACGCTTCATTCGACCCCGAAACGCATGGCAAAATATTTTTGTTTCCAATAAATGAAATTTAATTCGGCAGACTAAATCAGAAAGGAAACTAGCTTACTTGAAGATAAACAAATCGAATGAATTCAGTTGGCACCCGGAAGTTTTAAACCCCCAATTTCATAGCTGACCTCGAATACAGTACAAACATTTTCAAAACTCAATATCGCAACAGTACATTAACGCCTTCGTTGGCGTTGACGCAATAGTGCGTCAAATAATTCCGTGCCCTGTGTGGCATTGACGCAATAGTGCGTCAACCTTTATTTCCCTATTTAACTCGCTCTGATTTGAAGTACGAGCCTCACTCGGGGGTTTTTGGGCTCGCTAAATCCGAATTTGAAGTCCAAATTTGGAAATTCAAAATGGCGACGCCAATATGGCGCACAAAAATCAAAAACTTTACTCGATTTAGATGACAATTAGTACTCCGGGATTTTTGAGAACGCTTATTACGAATCTGAAGTTTAAATGTGAAAAGTCAAAATGGCGGCGCTAGAATGGCGGACCGAAATTGAAAATTTTACTTGGTTCAGATAAAAATTGGTACTCTGGGATTTTCGAGCTCGCTTATTACGAATCTGAACACAAAATTCAAAAACGTTTAATGGCGGATCTAATATGGCAGACGAAAGTGCAAAAGACAGCTCGATTTGGATAAATCTTGGTACTCGGAGGTTTTCGGGAACGTTGAGTGTGATGCTGAACTCAAAATGAAGGAATTTTTCATGGTGAATTCAATAACATAGAGCATAATACAATAAATAGGTGGAAATATATGAAGCTTGAGTACCGAATTTCCTGCCATTTTGGGCACTTTTTGTCGAGTTCTCTCTGCCAACGAAGGGGTTAAAAACAATCGTTCAAGTATACTTTAAACTGGAAATTCCTAAATTGAGAAGTTCAATTGATGTGACCCAAAATTTACAAGATTGCAAATAAAAAAGGACTGGATCGCTATACGATGTTTCTTCCTTCACGTAACCACTGACCTAAGTTACCTCGCTTTTTTGGTCGCCTACAGGAAGCGATGCTAAAACTAATGAGGCCCACCCCGACACTGCCATGTCAACATCCATTGCTGAGCTACGAATGCACCGAGTCCGATCGTTGGACGGCCCACGAGATGGACGTTTTTTATCAGAGCTTGCTCGAGTACAACAAGGATTTCGTGGCAATATCGCGCGACCTTGGAACAAAAACGTCAAAACAATGTGTGCAGTTTTACTATCTGTGGAAAAGGCTCTGCCCCGACGAGTACAAGAGGCTTAGGGCGAGACACGGTAAACCTAAGATCAAGAACGAGTCAAAAGATTTCAACCGGGACACGAAAGATACCAAGGAATTACGAGATGCGATAGCATCGGTTACGGAAATGGACTTTAGCGACGAGAAATCGATACTTCATCGAACGCTGGTAAGTTCCGTATGAATGTCCGACACATACCGGGCGCCCTGTTGTGAATGGTTGATCTTGCACCTGTTGACAGGCCAGATCATGCCCTACTATATGCTGGAATTTCAGTTTACTTAACGCGTTACCCCCACTTGTAGCGCAAAAAAAGGCTTTTTTCGTGAATTTTTTTAAAGAAAACTACAAAACTTTTTTAATCGATCAATATACCATCTTAAAGAACACATCTTGAAGAACTTTCAGTAATTTTTTTATTGAAAAATATTACATTGTTCAGTGGCAAATGGCTGTCAATGAAATAATGTTTTTATATACACGGTTTGCGGTGACCAACATTGCGGCGAAGTGGATCATCTGAAAAAAAAATGCGGATGGATTTAGTCAAATATAAGTATAAACTAGTCTTTAATCGAAGGATTTTAAAAAATATTCATTTTTCACAAAATGGCGGACAGTCAAAGTTAATGGTTCGATTTTAACGAAAAAAACGGCCGTTCTTTGGCTATAAAACGGCCATTTTTTTTCGAAAAAAAATCGAACGATTAAAGACTACATTTTTATGTATTAAATAAGCCTGCAAAATTTCAAGAAGATCGGTTCATTAGTGTTCGAGTAATCTTGGTCACCGACTTCAGAAATGCCATTTTGAGAAAAACGCGTTTAAAGTTTCAATTTCAGTTCTTCAATTCACGGATTCTTCTCTTTCAACGCTCATATCTCAGTCAATATTGTTCGGATCGACTTGAAATTTTCAGGACATATTCTCAGATACTTATACTTCAAAAAAATGCAATACAAAAAATCGATTTTTTCAAAATCGCAAGTGGGCGCAACCCCTTAAGGAAGAATTTCCATACAAACTAGTTCGAATATCTGACTTTGATAGCCTGCGGTGTCAAAAAAATGTACTACGCATATCGTGACGATTATTTTAAAAAGTTGCTTAGTCATTGTCAAATCATATCGTTCGTAGAAATGGCATGCGAAAAACGAAAAGCAGATGAATTTTTTTTCAAAAAATAACATAAAGCCCAAACCTCAAAGACCGTGGAACTTTTACTAAACCGAAAGTCCAGCATACAGTTAGATATAATCTGACCGACAGTTACAGCGTTATCCATTCATAACAGAACACCCTGTATATGTATCTATACACAGTGTCGTATTTAAATCACCCCCCCCCCCCCGAATACCTTCGAACCTGTTCGAAACTTCGAAAAGTACGAAAAATATATTACGGGCAAAAGTTATATGGCTTCTGTAAGTAATTCTTTTCTACGTGCACGCGTCAAGGACAAATGAAGGTCAAACGTGTTTTTAAACGTGTCCGCGTAAGCTTGGAGGTCAACAAGCCAGTTGATTTTCGATATTTTTTTTCTGATCAAATTATTGAGTTGAGGAGGCCGGGATTTTGCACACAATTGATACATAGTCTTGCGAAATTTGAGTTTTTTTTTATTTTGAAAAATATTGATAAACAATACAGGCATTATTGTTTAAACAAAGTGCCGCCTTTGCTGCATGGCTGCAGGTGCTTTCAGCAACTAGTACGACAAAATAACAATGTTTTCAAAGTATTTTTGGTATAATAATACAACTTATGTATAAGCAGATACTTTTTTTCAAATGACGGAGATACTATAATGGAATAAACATCATGGCGGAAAAAAAATTTCCCGTCATTTTTCGGAAAAGTCCTCATACTGCATAATTACCTTATTTTTCAAAAACAAAATCGACCTTTATGCCATCTACGCATCTCTATAGAAAAATCTTACGCGTCCTGTACAGCGTGTCTTTAATTTGTTGTACATCAATAATAGGTTGTCCCTCTCTCTTCCTCTTTAAGGACTATTGTGGCCACCCGAAAATCGGGATTACTCGAAAAAATTAATTTTGAAGGCACAATTCACATGAATGAAAGATTGTTTAAACATTTATTTGTATGCACATTAACAAAGTTGTGTACCAAATTTCATAAAAATATCTTAATAATAAAGAAGTTATAAGCAATCTCGTAAAGGACCTTAGAACGTGAGGGGCTCAATACTATACTGAATTTTAACCACCCGGTTGGTCTGGAACAAAACAAAAAGGAGTTGTTTTCTCGCAATAAATAATATTGGCTAAGGCTTGACCGAGCTTTTTTGCTATTGTGATTGAATCATCAAAAAAAAAATCGAATTTCTTTTTCGATGTTTCCAGATAAGATTACATTATTTTTAACAATTAATTTTGAAAAAATGTTAAGAGGAAAATCATTGGTAATGAAGAAACTACTATTGCACTGAATAAGTGTACCATATATCAAGTCAATCCATTCATTACGAGTAGATGTCGAGAAAGCATGTACACCATTTTTGAAAACATAGTTTTGAGTAAAACATGTATGTTTTATGTTACTGTCTAGACTATACTGACAAGGAACATCCCTCAGGAGACACTCTTCAATTTTGTTGAAATTTGGATATGTTATAAAGCACCGAATAGTAAGCGTACGTATTTTTTTTTATCGGCGGAAAAAAGGTTTTAAGGGGTGAAACCACCCCTCGAAAAAAGGCATTTCTCGGGGTAATATAGCAGTTTCACACACAAGGAATTCACCGATTTTAATGAAATAAAAATGAAAATTCTTCTAATCCGAAGCAATGAAAAATCCACTATAGTGACATTGCAAAAAAAATATTAACGGGTGAGCCAACCTCGAGATGCGTTTTTGTCGAGGGGTGGTTTCACCACTTAAAATCGTTTTTCCGCCGATAAAAAAATACATATCGCTTACTTTTCGGTGCTTTATAACATATCCAAATTTCAACCAAATCGAAGGGTGTCACCTGAGGGATGTTCCTTGGGAGTCTTAACGAATTTTTTTCACGCCAATACACCTGATTTGAAAAATAGTTTAATGCGTGCAATTTTACGTGCGGTTAGATGAGCAAGATGTAAATACTATGGGTGATGCGATTTTTTTGCTATTTTGCACCAAGATAAACCATTTTTACGAACGGATTAACGCAAACTCAATCTTTGTAAACATTTGAAGAAGAAAAAACCCATCCTGCCCATCGTGAATCATGTATATTGAATATTGAACCATCAAGCTTTGGTAATGATCACGAAAGTTGGCTGGCAAATGAAGAGCATTGCTGCCAACCTCAATGTCCACGGAGATGTCGTATTTCGGCAACACTTAATATTAATTGATGCTAATAATAATTAATCTCGTGACATTAATATAAACCTACATAATTATAAACGACAGAATTTCATTCTGAGTTCTATAAAACATTCACTGACGCTGTTTTTTTTCTCATAATAATCATCGATAACACAGGCTTACAAAAAATAATTTTCTTCTGGTGCCGAGGTCTTTAGAACTGATTTTAGCTCATTTGGAGTGCTGAAAGTAAATATTAAATCGGTTTCTCTCGATCTGTTCTACTTTTTTAGATCAGTCTTTTTTTAACGTGCAATTCTACATGAAATGTGCAATTCTAAGAAATGTGCGGTCAGTCTGCCGTCCATTTAGTTCGAGCCAAATCCACCAGATGGAGTAATCTGGTAACTTGAGTGACCTCAAGTGACGGATGGCGAAATCCGGTAACTTGAGTGACCTTCAACGCTTCAACTAGAGTTGAAGTTAGTTTGTGAGTTCTCGCCGTACAGGGTAGATCGAAGTTGGTCTCGCGTGATATTCGTATTTTGCGAAGAGTTGTTATGAAGTTAAGCTAAATATCATAATATAAATTCCGTGTTTAGTTTCTTTTTTCCATCCATGGATTCATCTTAAAATAATGTAACACATGGTTCGTTAAAATGTTATGTCTTAGAAATTTGAACTCTAATGCAATAATCAATGCCATATTTTAATTCAGGGCATCAAATTCACGTGAAATCAGCTCCAAATACCCCGGCACCGAAACAACTGTTGGCCTGTGTGATCGACTTTTTCGCATTGATAGTGACACAAAAGTTTTTCTTGCTCGCGTAATAAAAAATCATAGGTTTGCTCTTTGATTATATGTTTTATGAACAATTAGAGGATACTAAGATATCTGCGGCCTCTAATTCTAACTACGCAGCCTTCGTATTTGATCCAGAATACGACTTTTCGCAACAGTGTCAAAAATCGACGCTTAAGAGGGTGAAACAGGGGTTTTAAAGTTTGTACGAGACAACATATTTTTCTCTCAGATTTGCTTGAAACTTGGCGTAAACACTCTACAATACAAATAATTGAACACGTATTTCAGCATTTCCTAAAATTCGACCCTTAACCCTTTCGTTAGCAGAGAGAATTCGACAAAAAGTGCCCACCAAAATGGCAGGAAAATATTTTTTATCCTGAAAAATTGTACTCTGGGGTTTTGAGGGTGCTGATTACGAATCTGATGTCAAAATTCATGAATTCACAATGGCCATATTGTTATTGAATGAACGAAATGTCCATGTTATGAATGAAATGTCCATGTTATAGAATTCACCATGGAAAATTCTTTCATTTTGAGTTTAGCATCACACTCAGTGATGCATCATATGTTGGATCTTCCTCTTCAATTTAAGGCGTTACCTCCACTTGTAGCGCAAAAAAAGGCCTTTTTCATGAATTTTTTAAAAGAAAACTACAAAACTTTTTTAATCGATCAATATACCATCTTAAAGAACACATCTTGAAAAACTTTCAGTAATTTTTTTATTGAAAAATATTACATTGTTTAGTGGCAAATGGCCGTCAATGAAATAATGTTTTTATATACACGGTTTGCGGTGACCAACATTGCGGCGAAGTGGATCATCTGAAAAAAAATGCGGATGGATTTAGTCAAATATAAGTATAAACTAGTCTTTAATCGAAGGATTTTAAAAAATATTCATTTTTCACAAAATGGCGGCCAGTCAAAGTTAATGGTTCGATTTTAACGAAAAAAAACGGCCGTTTTTTGGCGATAAAACGGCCATTTTTTTCGAAAAAAAATCGAACGATTAAAGACTACATTTTTATGTATTAAATAAGCCTGCAAAATTTCAAGAAGATCGGTTCATTAGTGTTCGAGTAATCTTGGTCACCGACTTCGGAAATGCCATTTTGAGAAAAACGCGTTTAAAGTTTCAATTTCAGTTTACACGAAGAACGGATTTTTCTCCTTCAACGCTCATATCTCAGTCAATTTTGTTCGGATCGACTTGAAATTTTCAGGATATATTCTCAGATACTTATACTTAAAAAAAATGCAATAAAAAAAAACTATTTTTTCAAAATCGCAAGTGGGGGTAACCCCTTAACTTGCCTCAAGTGACTAACGTTTTTTTTTCATTTCATCACCAACCCCTCAACTCAGCAGAATCATTCCACCCCAACTGTAAGATCTCTGTTGAATTGCGTAGTTACAGACGAACGAGAGAGAAAACTCGGCCACCCTGACCACGAGCGAAGGCGAATTGAGGCTTTTCGCCTACGACTGTCCCGATGTGAGTAGCCCCGTCCTACGTTTCTCTTCTATTCATATTTTCTCCCCCCCCCCCCCCCCCCCTCCACCGACCCAGCTTCTTATTCACAAGAGCTTCGTTACACTATGTGTGTGTGATCGTTTTCGTTGTTCGTGTTATCCCAATTCTTCTTATCGACGTTCTACGGCGCAACCGATTAATAACTAAGCGAGCTACGGCATAAATATCGCCTAAATCGAATAAAATAATGTAGAAAGGTAGCTAAAAGAAGCGAGCGTGTGAATAACAAATATTGCATATCGCATATAAATAAATTACATTTATCCGTTGCTTCAACTGTCCCAAAAATAACAAAAACTCCATTCGTCGTGTACATGTCAAAGTTTCTCAATGTCGCATGTCTTTTTTGCTGTGAAGATCCTCCAAACTTACAAATGTACAGAAACGCTTTTTTAAAAAAAAAATAATTCTTCGAGACTCGCTCAAAGAGTTTCGCGCCCAAATTCTTTGCACACACACACACCCACACACATTACATTTATATATTCGTATATATGTATGTATATATTTATATATACATACACCCACAGTCACACGGACACGCAACGCGACGAACGCGTTGTTCTCAATTGTTTGCGTTTTTACGCTTTTTTTTCCTTTTTTTGTTTTATCGTGTCGTTGTGTTGTTTATTTTGGCTTTGTGTTTTCTTTGTGTTGTCAGAGCTTTAGCGGAAGCGTAACAGTTACGATGTCCGGAATCAAGAAAATCGGCATTACCGGAAACGCAACGGTCAACAACAACTCAAAAACTCACATTAGTTCTGAGCAACAACTACCCGTGCCCACCCTACTTCACTACCCCTGCAAGATATGCGGGAAGTAAGTCATCACTGAAACCAAAATCTCTAAGGCTCTTGAGGCAGAACGAAACAAAAAAAAAAGATTTGAAAAAAAATAACGTTTTATCCTCAATTCGGACTCCAACGGTTGCCGCCGTTGTTGTGCGAAGCGAAATCTTGAGGATAATTGACGGGTCCCCAAAGCGAGAATTCTTACGGGAATTGCGGACTAGCAGTATCGAAGATAGAGACAAAAGCGTTCATTTTTTTTCTCGGTAATTGTTGTTCGATCAGTCTCGCTCGGTAATTATTTTTCGTAAACTTTCAGATATATTTCAGAACAATTGGCAGATGTTTTTTTTCAAAAGTCAATCTGTGATTTTTGGTGACCAGATTCGTGGAAAATAATATCGACGAAGGATTTTATTAAATTGATTATTTATTTTATTAATACGCTGGATTTTCGCACTTGCAATGTCAATGAAATGTCGAGAATCGCTCAAAAGTTATTATTCTTTTTTTCGTATCGTCGAGATTGCGAAATCGACCAAAAGTGTAGCCGATATTAGATCCTGAAAGTCCTTAGGAGACAGGAGGTTACGAGCTTCGAACGGATGACGATCGAATAAGAATACTGAGCCGCTTCTCTTCCGTCCAGCCTCACGTGCTCCAATATCTCGATCATCGAGCGTGCGGCTTTATCGATTTTTTTTTTTGGTGAAGATTTTTATAGCAGTGGGGGCAAAATTAGAAATTTGCATAGACGAACCACTGGATTAGCCAGAAGAACACAATCCCGAGTACTACGCCCGAGAGTCGAATATTTATTTGCTGCAGCTCGCAGTCGTCTTTTTTCTTCTTATTTTCATTCCTCATCACGACGGATGACTCTCGTCACTTTTCCGTCACTATTGCTGCTTAGTTTGACGAAATATTCATGTCCACTGTATGCATTGTGTAATATGGACAGCATGCGACGCATCGCATCTTTAACATTTTTCATGTGTGCCATTCGTATTTATGTTTACGTATGCAGAGCAATCAAAGATGGTATTATAATCGCCAAATACGAATAACGAATAAACTCGAAAAACCGATCAAAAATCGACTTTGTTGGGTCCTATCCTGTTTTTCTCAAACAGGAATGGTTTTATCGAAAAAATGTATTGAACCAAAAATAAGCATTTTCGTATGGTCTACAACTTTTATTGAAAACATTTTTGTCTCAGACCAAGGGTTGTTTAAATAAACTCGAAAAACCGATCAAAAATCGACTTTTTTGGGCCGTATCCTGTTTTTCTCGAACAGGAATGGTTTTATCGAAAAAATGTATTAGACCAAAAATATGCATTTTCGTATGGTCTACAACTTTTGTTCAAAACATTTTTATCTCAGACCAAGCGTTGTTTAAATAAACTCGAAAAACCGATCGAAAATCGACTTTTTTTGGCCGTATCCTGTTTTTCTCGAACAGGAATAGTTTTATCGCAAAAAATGTATTGAACAAAAAATATGCATTTTTATATGGTCTACAACTTTTGTTCGAAACATTTTTGTCCCGGACCAAGGGTTGTTGAAATAAACTCGAAAACCCGATCAAAAATCGACTTTTGTGAGTTTTGACCTTGAAGTTCAAATTTAGGACAATTGTCATTTCCATATTCGTGCGCAGGAGGCCAAAAAACGTGGGTCTACCAAATTTCAAGTCGATCCAGCATATGAGCTTATCGGAACTTTGGCCCATCTTTCAAAAAAAAATATAAAAAATACGAAAAAAGTACAAAAACCGAAATGATCGAAAACTAGTCATAATGAAAAACAAAAAAATGGACTTTCAAGTTTCTCTTGGCTATTTTTCGGATTGAGTTGGGCCGTATCCTGTTTTTCTCGAACAGTAATGGTTTTATCGAAAAAATGTGTTGAACAAAAAACATGCATTTTCGTACAGTCTACAACTTTTGTTCGAAATATTTTTGTCTCAGACCAAGAGTTGTTGAAATAAACTCGAAAAATCGACTTTGTTGGGCCGTATCGTGTTTTTCTCGAACAGGAATGGTTTTATCGGAAAAATGTATTCAACAAAAAACATGCAGTTTCATATCGTCTACAACTTTTGTTCGAACCATTTTTGTCTCAGACCAAGGGTTGTTCAAATAAACTCGAAAAACCGATCAAAAATCGACTTTTGTTACTTTTGACCTTGAAGTTCAAATTTGGGACAATTTTCATTTCCGAAAACGAAGGGCGAAAAAGAACTGCCGCTGCGTTCCAACGACGCAAACTTCACTACGATAAAACAAATATCAAAAAAACGTACGAGAAATCTCTTTCGAGGCAATCTTTGATTCTCGCACGTGTATACAAATGCGACTACGATTGGTACGCGTTTGTTCCGCTTTGTTTTCGTTGGCTCTCAGTGTCTCACGCATCTTAATATTTCGATGTAGTCCCTCTCAATGTCGTATCCGTGTGAACCATGAACGAAACTTTGATTCCTCGAGTGACTAACGGGCGATGAGAGAAAATCAAAGAAAAGGCCGAATATTTCGTTGACGTTGGTTCTTCTGTCCAACAGAGTTTTCAACAAAGTGAAAAGCAGAAGCGCCCACATGAAGTCGCATCGGCCAATACAAACGCCCGATTCAACGGGTCAAGAATGTAAGAGGCCACATCAGCAGCATCAACAGCAGCAGCTCAAGCACCACCAACAGAATAATCATCACGGCAATCATCATCAGACGAACGGAGGGGCGAATCAGCCGGAGCATCAAAATGGAAAGTTGTCGACGGGCGGTCCGATCAACGAGCCGATTAACCCGAGCGCCAACAATCTGTGGCACAATCCAACGAGATTGAGGCCACCATAGAATATACGATTCCTCACACTCAAGTTACCTTAACGAAGGCTGAAAACGGATGAGCGTAGTACACACTGGATCACGCCCGATCGACGTTCGAACAACATCGAAAAACGAAAAGAAGCCTCGCGGCTTCGACGCTCGATCGAAGACGTTCGTCGCGCCGAGACATTCTCCACCGGAAGTTCGATTATAAATGGCCTAGTGAGGGATTCTCGAGTATATCCATGTACACACGTATAGTTATTTTCCCCCGGTAGTGCGTGGCATATCGATCTAACGAGCCTGGACCATGCAACGAACCGAAACAAGACCTAGCAATTTCGCGTAAACCCAAACAAAAATGGATGCTAACGAGGAACATCCCTCAGGTGACAGCCTTCGATTTTGTTGAAATTTGGATATGTTACAAAGCACCGAAAAGTAAGCGATACGTATTTTTTTTTGGCGGCGGGAAAACAGTTTTAAGGGGTGAAACCACCCCTCGAAAAAAGGCATCTCTAGGGGTAATATAGCAGTTTCACACACAAGAATTCCACCGATTTTAATTAAGGGGGGAAATCACAGTAGCACACAAAAAATAGGCATATTTTCGGGAATTAATTTTGGCTGAATAAAAGTATCAATCGAAAATCTGTAAAGTAGGTTTTATAGCAATACTAAAAAAGTACAAAATGTAATGTTTTCAGTAAAAAATATTTCAAAATGGCGGCTGCGCATCATATGCCCCAAGGCGCCTATTTTTGAAAGCGTGTCGATGGCCGAAGACGTAGACTCCTTAATTTTTGACCTGGAAGAAAAAACCAAATTTTTTTAGTTTCCATATAACAACAGCTAGCGAGCTACGTAGGATTTTTTTCGATATACTGATTTTTCGCAAAATGGTGCATGTTTGAAAATAAAGTTAAATTTTTAAGAAAAAAAAACGCCATAAAATCGTCGATAAAAAAAAAACTAAGCCATATAAAATAAAAAATCCTACGTAACTCCGTGGAGAAAGATGTTTCGAAGCTACTGTCAAAATTTCAAGTCGATCGGTAAAGATTTGCTCGAGTTATGTCTTCGGCGAGCTCAAAAAAAGTGGTTTCGAGAAAAACGCGTTTAAAGTTCTAAGTACTGAGAAACCATATGAAAATTTCATATACCTCTAATCTGCAATGCCTGCACCGTACAGTCGATTTTCGTACGCAGTATCCTTTTTCGTCCCTTTTCTAACACGACTCGACGATGTGTCACTCATAATGACAATGATTTACAAATATCACTGTTTTTTATCACTATTTATGTTGTATATGTATGCACGAAAGTGAAGCGTCGTGAAAAAGCGTTGTATTCAACGCAAGAAATTTGGGCATTCGGACACTTTTGCCGTATTCCATCATTTGGTATATTATTTTTAAGATCCTAAAGCACCTTTTAAGCGAAATTTTTTTTTTTCGAAAAATTGAAAATTTACTGTGATTTCCCTCCTTAAACGAAAACGAGAATTCTTCTAATTCGAAGCAATGAAAAATGCACTATGGTGACATTGCAAAAAAAATATTAATGGGTGAACCACCCTAGAGATGGCTTTTTTCGAGGGGTAATTTCACCCCTTAAAATCGTTTTTCCGCCGATAAAAAAAAATACGTATCGCTTACTTTTCGGTGCTTTATAACATATCGAAATTTCAACGAAATCGAAGGGTGTCACCTGAGGGATGTTCCTTGTAAGTCCGCCGGTGAATTCTCTTCTTTTTCTTTGCAACGGGGCAACAGGTTCGCCCCCCCCCCCCCCCCCCCCATTAAGCAGTGAGATGCAGTCAGAGGCGTGAAAAAATGAGCATTTTTAATAACTTTTTTTTATAGTAATTAAGTTTGTTTTCCAAAGTGGTTACACGGACTTTTTATGTTATATTTCAATTTTACGTGTACAAATTTTCAAAGAAAAGTATTGATTATTTATAACAATATCGGCATCTTTGTCGGACCCCCTGCGACATGTGGTGCTCTGCGGCGACCACTATAATTCAAAAACCACTCGATGGATTTCAATTAAAGTTGACGTGCTTATCGATAGCATTAAAAACTAGCCCTTAATCGGAGCTTTTCTTTTTTTTTTTCAAAGATTAACAAAATGGCAGCTTCCGACAGATAACTTTCGATTTTCGACCAAAAAATCGTTTATCGTTTGAAAAAAAAATCGAAATTTTCAACAACCACGAAAATCCTCCGATTAAGGACTAGTTTTTGATGCCATCAATAAGCACACCGAATTTCATCGAAATCCATCGAGTGGTTTTTTAATTACAGTGGCCACCCCGAAGCACGCGCCGAAGCGGGTCCGACAAAGATGGCGTTATTTTTTTTATAAACAATAAATATTTTTCATTGAAAATTTGCACGAGTCAAGTGCAAATATAACATAAAAAGTCGGTGTATCGACTTTTGTGAAACAAACTTAATTACTGTAGAGAGAAAATGATTGAAAACGCTGGTTTCTTTCACGCCTCTGACTGCACCTCACCTCACACCAGATGGCGCTGAACGATCGAGGCAACAAGGGGAAGCCACGCAGAGACCCTTTGACTCGTAGCTTCGTCCAACCGACAAAACAAACGTGTATCCCTTTTCTTCATCCGACGGGCATATTGTTGAGCGTCGACATTTATTTTTCTAACTCCAACGGAAAAGCTCGCAGTTCAACAGTGACAACGTTCACGTGTACGTTCATCCACAATGCCGATGGCACGTAGAGAAGCTCACGAATATATATCTCATTAAACAAACGATCAAATAACGTCGAACGACATATTCTTCCCTGGAAAACCGAACAGAACGAAAGCGAACGAACAAACAAAAAAGTACAAATCCACATTTCTCAACCGCGCACCGACGAACGAGTAGAGAGACTACGAGAGGGAAGAGACCCTCCGGACGAGTCAAAGGGTCTTGGGAGCCCATTCGGACAGGCCAATCGCGCCATCCCGTAGATATTAAAAATTTATCTTGACAATCGTTCATATCGACCTTGAATGAGTGTTTGTCGAGGAAGAAAATGAAGCAAACGAGAGAGAGAGAGAGAGTTCGGTGATTCTGTCAATTCTTTCCACGGGCCTAGATCAACGAATCGAGACGAGAATAACAAAACGAAAACACTATCCGGCCGACTACAATATACGCCAGAGACGCACAAATGCGGAAGTATTCGTACCCACGATTTCGCTGTTACTCTTATTTTTTTTGGTTCTCCTAATATAAGCGGAAGAGAGGTCGCGAGAGAGCGAGAGAGATGGAGAGAAAAGGAAGAAAATCAGCGGTGGCTGTAAATACGAAAAGTGAACTGTGCGCGAACCGTCTCGCCGATGAAGCAAAAATGTGCCACGCAACGAATCGACGTTAACTGTTGAATAATTCACACTTGTATAAATTCGTTCGATAATTCTTCCTCGTGCCGCGTCGTTCGCTCGATTTGTTTATTTCCGTTTCGACCTTCGAAGCGCCTGCGAAGCAGTTCGACGGTGATCGGAGGTGCCGAAGGGCGAAGGGACGTACGGTGAATGTTTCTTTCTCGTTATTTTCTTTCCATCTGCATAAAACGCGGCTTCCGAAGGAAGACGTAATTTTCGTTGTTTTCGCACGTAGGACGGTGGCTTTTTGTGTCGAGGGAAAAATCCACCGGCCCTCTGCGAGGCGAAAGCGCGACAAACGGACAAGGGAAGCAACAACGAGAAACGAAGACACCCGACGTAACTTGACGTGTATAATTAATCGAAGGTTTAAGCGATCGCTTATGGCTGTGAGTCTACGACATCCGCTCCTTGTCGTTAAATATTTTCCTCGTAATACGTAACGGCCGATCTTGACTTAGCCCGCGAGCTTCTCCATTTTCGTTCACGTTGATGAACACACGTGTGCGGGTGGGTGCGCGCGTCTGAACGCACCTGTCGAACGACCCTGTCGAAAAGTTTTATAATTTATACAAGCGTAGTTCTCGTTGGACGTGGCTGCTTTTCGGAAAAAACAACATCACAAAATACCGGGTGTTTAAAAAAAAGGTACAGATTTGACGAAATTTTTATTGGGAGCTTGAAAAATAATAGATTGAAAAAAAAACGGCTACGTGTGACGATAGCTACTGCGATGGCGGATTTCTTTTTGAAAATCGGACAATTATAGCTTGAGTTACGATTATGACAGGAACTTGGTCAATTTTCAATATTTCAATTCGGCCTTTTTTCACATATTCTTTTGTTTGTTTACTTTGAGAAAATGCGGAGGTCGGTTTTTTTCAACTCCAACAGTGGTGTCCCTTAATGTAAGAATTTTTCTCGATATTTATTATTATCACTATCGTTATTATTGTGATTTTTTAGGATAGACGCTTAGCTCAGTAAGGAAGTTGTTCAAGTTTTCACGGCCTCGAGCGGTTCGGCGTCGACCGAACACGCGCACGGCTGAACATAAAACAAATGAGGAAAATAAAGACGATGGAAAATAATTATATCGCGCACTCGAGAAAGACACGACGCTAGAAAAATCCTAATTAACGAAGAACGAGAAACTTGCCTCTACCAACGATTTTCATTGCTATAATTACTCGTGTGTACATAAATTTCGTGCACACGAATGTACATACAAAGCAGGAAGTGTACGAGTACGTGTGAGAATGTCCTTCGTGATGTGCACGACTGGAACGAATTGTATGCGGTAGAGATTCATTTTTACTCGGCGTAACAACCCCCGATCTACGACACGATGTTTCAGATCTTAGTTCTTTCTCTTCGTGAGTGTCTACCCGCGCACAGATGCAAATAAAACGATTCAACGCACTATTGCGAAGTATTCTCGATGTTTCACATAATGGCGAAAAAAGTGGATCTTCATTTGGCCATTTAAGGATGTATACATTCCCTACCAAAAGTGTGTTTCGGTGAGAATTTTGAGTACTTTGCGATAACATTAAAATGTGAGAAAAATCAACCGTATTTCGGATGCCGAGAACGTTGGTTTTGAATAATAAGGATGCCAAAAATGTGTGAATTAATTGTTTGAACAAAAATTTGTTCGAAAAGTCTCCCATAAACTTGATTTATCGCGACACTAAATGAATTATGATAGTTTTCTGAATACGTACGATTTTTGGCAGAACTTTCACTCTATTTCGAAAAACCCGTTTTTGCAATTTTTCAGAGGCTGTACCTTCGACTCTTTTCGTTCAAAACGCCGGACACTCCTTGGATTCAATATGGAACATTTCTCCGAAAACATATGGAACACTTGTGACTCCTCGTCAATTTTTTTTTCATTAAAAAAATGAAATGAGAATAGAAAGAAAATTCTAAAAAAATCATACCTATTCAGGAAAATCTATGGATTCATTTTATAATATAAAAAAAGCAGTTCACCGGACATTTGTCGAACAATTTCTTTTTTTCAAAAATTTACTTATAACTTTTCTGCATTATTATTACCGGAAATTAATGTTCTCAGCATCTTTAATGTGGTTGATTGAAAAAAAATTTCTTCTCATCGCAAAGTATCCAAAATTGTTTTTGTTTTAATTTAATTTATCTCCGGTTGTTCTGGCCTTTACACGGTCGGGAACAAACAACTAAACACTTCCGTCTGCCGAGAGCTATGAGAATTGAAAAGATAAACGAAATCAATATAAAAAAAAAACGCTGCGGCTAGCCGTCCGGTTATCGGACGAATAAGCGTATGTTATTCGTCCGCATAGCAGCTCAGTTCACGCAGTTCACACTGTACAACGCCCCAAACAAACAATCTCAACACACAAACCCAAACAAATCAACTAAAAAAACTAACTCAAAATAACAAACGCAAACAAACAAACCGAAACATACAAACGCAAACGAACCCAAACAACACAAACCCAAACCCAAACAAACCAATCCGAACAACACAATCCTAAAAAAAAAACCCAAACCCAAACAGAACCAACCACCTGAAACCAAACAAACACAGCACCAAACAAATCAACCCAAAAACTAACTCAAAATAACAAACGCAAACAAACAAACCCAAACATACAAACGCAAACGAACCCAAACAAACCAATCCCCAAAAAAACCCCAAACCCAAACAGAACCAACCACCTGAAACCAAACAAACACAGCACCAAACACATCAACCCAAAAAACTAACTCAAAATAACAAACGCAAGCAAACAAACCCAAACATAAAAACGCAAACGAACCCAAACAACACAAACCCAAACTCAAACAAACCAATCCAAACAACACAATTCCAAAAAAAAAACCCAAACCCAAACAGTACCAACCACCTGAAACCAAACAAACCCAAACATACAAACGCAAACGAACCCAAACAACACAAACCCAAACTCAAACAAACCAATCCAAACAACACAATCCCAAAAACCCAAACCCAAACAGTACCAACCACCTGAAACCAAACAAACCCAAACATACAAACGCAAACGAGCCCAAACAACACAAACCCAAACCCAAACAAACCGATCCAAACAACACAATCCCAAAAACAACCCCAAACCTAAACAGAACCAAACAAACCCAAACACAATCAACCTACCCAAACTAAACAAAACCAAACACAACCAACAAACCCAAACCCAACCAAACAACCCTAAACCCATACCAAACAAATCCAAACACAATCGACAAACCCAAATCCAACCAAACAAACCCAAACCCAAGCCAAACAAGCCCAAACAAAATTCCGAAGATTTTAATCGCATGACTACGTGTAAATGGTTCTTCCGGATAGTTTGTTTAACAATTTAGCACATTCTATCCGGACAATTATATATACGTTATTCGTCCGGATACTTGCTTACACGAATCACAATAATATGTACGCCTACTGGATACACGACGTGAACTGAGCCGCTATCCGAACGAATAACATAAGATTATTCGTCCGATAACCGGACGGGGAGACACTCCGAAAAAAAACACCCACAAATGATAATACCAAAAATGAAAAACAAAACGAATAGCGCGATTGCAGACGAACGAGAGCGTATAAAAAATACATATTTTGACAAAAATAAACTCTCGTTCGAATGTCAAATGCGATAGCTAGATTGTTCCACTGACCCTGCAACTCGTCCCGAGTCAATAGTACATGTATTCCGAAAAGAATTTTTTTTAAGGATGTTGAGTCCCTATGAAACATTAATGTTAATTGTTCAATAAATAGCTTCTTAATCGTCATGAAATTTTTACACGACCGCCTGAATACTTCATGTAAAAACGTACAAAATGTTTTTGTATGAAGTATTTAAGAGGTCGTGTTAAAATTTCATGATGATTAGGAAGCTCGTTATTAAAAAATTAACATTTTGTTAAGAACAATTTTTAACATAAATAAAAAAAATGTATCAATAAACTTCTTTTGTTTCCGTTGCTTTCAGTATATTGTAGATATTACAAAATTGAGAGGTCAAAAAAAAAAACTTATTGCAAAGTTACATTGCATCAGTTACATTGCATCAGTTTCCATAAGACAGCATTTAATTTGTGAATGTTAATTGTTCAATAACGAGCTTCCTAATTGTCGTGAAATTTTTACACGACCTCTGAAATACTTCATGCAAAAACATACCAAATTTTCAGAATTTTATCATCATTTGCGATTTGGGACGCAACATCCTTAGCCTCGTGAAATGATCCCCCAAACTCCGGACATGAATAATCGAAATTAACGTTTTCAGTATCTTCAATGTGGTTGATTTTTTTGTAATTTTCGTCTCATCGCAAAGTACTCAAAATCCTCTTCGAAACTCACTTTTGATAGGGAATGTACAGGCTTAATTTCGTCGATCGTCAGCACCGGATATTACGAACATATTTGGGTTCCGATTGGTCAAATTTGGATTTGGGTCAAATTTCCGATCATGTTCAGGCTGCTTATCGAGGAAGCAAATGTTACCCGTGTATTTTATTTTCTACCATTCCTCGATCGTCACCGTTTACGAGTAGCTAGTCAAATCGGAAGAAAAAAACCTTAGAGACGGACCACCCCAGTCGGTGTTACGTACAAGAGTGCGTGGGTGTACGTATGTACGAGCGTACATAGAAAACTTGATTTTCCTGCAATAGGCAGCGAAGTTTCTTGATTTTCTTCTCGATCCTTTTTCTATCTTCCTTCGAGTCTACATGGCGACGCCTTTGGAGAAAAAGAGACATCCGCGGACACCACTTTTCTTTCATTTCCTGGTGCCGAAGTTGCTTTTTTGTTTCTTAACGTTTTTATTCTTCAGCGACAGCCCTAACCGTTTCGACGTACGCGTCAATGTTTCTTTCGTTTGAGAATTTGGATAAAATCGACGTCCTCGGAATGGCAAAGAATTTTTGTTTCGGAAAATAAAAATGCTAAGAGAATGAAAGTAAGAGACACGAATTCATTTCGTACGGTGGATAAGATTCGCGCTAGCTCAGTGTTGTTTAGCGAAAGTTTTGATAAGCCAGTGAGAGAGGGATGAAAAATGTGAAAAAAAGAAAAAAAAGGGTGCTCACACGAATTTTATATCAAAAATAGAAGAATTGAAAAGTTTCGCTTCCAATGGGAACTCTAAATTGTTATTCAAGAGATTTGCCAATCGTAGACGCTCTGTAACTCTATACTCTTTGATATATGCGTGTATATATACATATATCTATGTATGTATGTATGTACGTATGTATGTATATATACATATATGTGTATATGTACATATACATATATATTGTTATATTCACTGTTAACGGATGGTCTTCTAATTAACTTCTACCGTATTTAAATAATAATAATAATAATAATAATAATAATAATAATAATAATAATAATAAACGAAAAACGTCGCTCTATAAATTTTAACTTTTTAACGTTTTTTCAAATGCAGAGTGACAGAGGACGCTCAAGATCCATTGAAAATTCGAAAAAAATAAAAGACAACATCAATACCGACTTCTCATATTTCAACCTGTTCGATGTTTGATACCACGATCTCGTACGGACATGTAGAGTTATCCAGAAAGACGAGAAACAAAACTAAATGCAAGAGACAACTCTTTTAAATAAAAAATTCTAACCTTCCGTAGTTAAATTCTACATTTATGAAAATTCTTCGTGTAACCTGTGATGATTTTTTTCTTCTCATTCTCCATTTTCTGCCGCGTGAAAAAAAAAGCGTGACGAATCGAAAATCAAAAGGTCCGGCCACGGAGACGAAGAAAAATGTGTATTTTCCAATGTACGATCGACTTACCGATCACGAGCTTTGAAAAGGCATTTTCGAGCACCTCCTCCGCGTCGCCCGATTTTCGTTGAATCGAAGGTCGAACAACGAGACCGTTGTTCGACCTCACCTTCCATAGCTATTTTCATCATCTCGTTTAATGAAAGGAATTACAAAAAATTCGGTTATTCTACGCTGCATCGCGGTGAAAAATGTCTCGAAAGTGCTCATTCGACGCAAACAGGACGAGAATTTTGTACAGCCTCCAGCGCGAGTAAGCAATTGGAACTTTGAAACAATACTTGTGTAATACGAGCAAGATCACGTGAAAATCTCGTAATCGTTTTTTTTTTTGAGAGGCGGAGTAGAAAAAACAAAATTGTTACGAATCGCTGCGGTGATTTTCCCCGATGATGACGAGTCGAATGAACCGAAAAGCAAAGAAGAATAAAGGAAAACGAAAACGAGCAGACATATCATTTAAGGACAATACCAGTTGTTACGGAAACTAAGTTTCTACTAATTATAGTTAACTATTTTAACGTAATTCTAATTCTTGAGCGAGAAACTAGTGAAACAGGGAGATCGAAAGAAAACGAAAAAATTGGCTCGTGACTATAAACGAGAAGAGGCGATGTGTGAGGATCGAAAAAAAAAAAAAATCATTCACATCCAATCTAAAACTCAACCGAAATAATTTCACGGCTTGGTGCGCCAAAGCGAACGAGCGGTACAGCCAAAATTTAGCCGCGCTGCATATCCGAGCTTGGCACGAAATTATTCGTGAGTTTTGCGCGCTTCCGGAAACGGGAAAAAAATTCACGGATAGAGTAACAAAAAAATTTCAAGTGAAAGAAACGAAATAAAAAAAAAACGCGCTGGAGGCTGTTAATCCGAAAATGGCAAGAAATGAAAGAAGGAAAAGATGAAGAACGCGAAGGAATGAAAACAGTCACGAATATATGCATGTATTGTACAAACGAGTCCCTCCACGTCACGGAAAAAAAAAGAAGAGCAAAAACAAAAGATAATGCGATTTATATGACAAAAAGTTATATATAAATATATATACATGCATAAAAAAACATGTGATGTATTTATATGGTATGTGGTATATGGTATTACGTATTTGTACATAGGCGGACCCGTGCCATCAACTAGTGAGTTGTACCGATATTGTACCGCCACGCACAGCCAAAAACAACCACAACAGAGAAGAGAAAAAACCCCCAGAACGAATCGAGTATCGTCTCGAATTAACAGACATTCTAACGATCAAAAAAAAGTTCTTTCCTTCCTCCAATTCGATTTAGCATTGATTTCCCATAACGACCTTTTCCCACTCTCAATCGTTCAATCTCCGAGACTGAATGGACTCTTTCCATTTTAGACACAGAGTGAATGAAACACAAATCTGGAAAGCAAGATACAGGATCGTGGATATGGAACGACGATTATATTGATATATTGGTACAACTCGATGAGGAAAGTGTAGCGTGGTTATACACCTGAGGAATGTGCTCAAAATACTGTATTAATGAGAAAAAAGTCTACTAAAAAGAATCATCAACGTTTTACGCAAAATTATACTCATAAAGACATGGAAGACGAGAAAAAGAAGACGGAGGCAAGCGAAATACGAAGAAAAAGAAAAGAACGAATAAGCAATTCGTATCATCAAGGATTATCGATATCGTAATCTACTCGTCCTTCTTTACTCTATTTACCTAAAATTTAATGTCTATCTCTATATACATCCACGCCAAGCATAGTTCTTTACCCTATTTCAATGTTATCTCCCT
The DNA here is from genome assembly GCA_951751655.1 of Ophion costatus. Classification (NCBI taxonomy): domain Eukaryota; kingdom Metazoa; phylum Arthropoda; class Insecta; order Hymenoptera; family Ichneumonidae; genus Ophion; species Ophion costatus. The sequence goes on from OX632363.1 coordinate 21,750,809, forward strand.
ATTCTACCTTAAATTCTACAATTAAATGCGTAATTTTAATAGTAAATCGTAGCGCTTGGGAGTGGCCAGCTGAGGTACGATAGCCGATTGATCAAATCCGTACAAATCGATTGTACCACCGATAACGAATGAACGATCGTTCTTCCATTAGCTCAATCCTTTCGACTACATTTTTAAATTCTCTATCAAACGAAAAAATGATAATCGGATTTGTCGCAATAATTCACGAGAACACGATAAAGTGTCCCTGGCAATATTACGATTAATCTATAATGCATTTAACAGTTTTTTTTCAGCCCTCCGATAATTCTCTTCCTCTGCTCAACTAGGTATAATATATATAGACTATATTTACACTCGAGTAGTTTCACGTATTTATTATCATATTTATAGTCGTGGAAACCCCCGTTGGTAATAATACCTTGCTCAAACTAACAACAGGAGATTTTGGCGTCTTCCTGTCCCTTGCATTCGAAAAAAAATCGTATCGATCTATCCGCTCGATTCCTCAAACTCGAAACAAAAACACCAAAATGAAAGCCTATTTCGATGGTATAAATTCGTGGTGATGGTAACGAGCCAAGTTCCCATTCATAAATTACATTTTCCTCGTCCTGCAGCAGCGAGGGCATACGTTTGTTCGCTCAGTTCGTTGTCACAAAAGCAATCACAACCGACATTACTCTCCACCGTCACGATCGATCGGACTGTACCGCAGCTGGCTACAAAAACTCTATACTCCAATTCTCCATTGCAGAATCTCTAGCCCATCGAGGAAAAAGTAACAAAACTATTCGTGGGGTCAGAAGAAGTAAAGTCACAGCACTTATCTTCGATCGTGCGTTATGTTTTCTTGAAACAGAGAAATCTTTTATTCCACGAATCCCGTAATGTATAATACAAATTGAAGCCGTTCAGTCAATTTCAAAGTGTGATGTATCGTGTCTCGAGTTGCCAAGTGATCATTTAAAAGAAAAACGAGAGGCTGAGCCTGTGAAAAAAAGAAAACGCGTAAACGACCGACTCAATTAAAACTCGCTTCAGCGAATATATAAAAGAAAACACTTATTCGAAATGCAAGAATCGACCTAAAGACCGGTAAAGATGAGTTATGAAAAGAAAAAAAACTACAGAGAGAAAAATGACGAATAGCTCCGAAATTAATGGACATTTAATTGAATCGTAATTTTCAAGTGGCTAGAAACAAAAACGAAAGTCGTTTATCAAAGGCGAGGAGCGTTCGTGTATCAGTATTATTATTGAGAAGCTCTATAAATATATACATATAGAAATATGTGGGTGTGTGTGGATACATGTTGGAATGTATGTGGAGAATTCCGCGTAAAGTAGAAGACATTTTGGGGGTTCAATTTTCGATCAATCGCATTCGAAATTATTGCATTGAAAAAAAAGAGTAGATCAATAAATGAATGTGGAGAAGCTCTTTTTCGCAGCTTACATTTCGAAGCCTCGCTCCGTAAGTTGAACGACTCTACCAAAATTCGAAATGAAATGGACTTTACGTGAGAATATCCACTACCGTCGAACAGTCATTAGGCACGCACATTGATGTATCGCGTATACAGATATGTATCGTTTTACTTGATATATACATATATATATATATAAGCCAAGACAAGAGAGAATATATGATATACCAATACGTGACAAATACTCGAGATATATTGATGTGTTGTAACTTTTTATTTTATCTCCGGTTGTTCTGGCCTTTGCACGATCGAGAACAAACAACCAAACACGTCCGCCTGTCGAGGCCTATGAGAATTGAAAGGATAAACGAAATCAATGTAAAAAAAAAACACACCCACATATGTTAATACCAAAAATAAAAAATAACGAATAACTTGCAGACGAACGAGAGCGTATAAAGAACACATATTTTAACAAAAATAAACTCTCGTTCGAATGTCAAATGCGATACCTGGATTTTTCCACTGACTCTGCAACTTGTCAACGAGTCAAACGTACATGTATTCCGAAAAGAATGTTTTTTTTAACGTCCCGAAGTAAACCATCAAACTCCGGACATGAATAATCGAAAACCTAACATAGATCAATGACGAAGACAAGGAACGAGAAAAAAACGCGACAAAACTAAGAGTTTCGATACTCAAAGTATAACGATGACCCTAACCGTCATTCACGAATGAATATTATATGATTAAATCACTCGATATTAATAAAATTAATAAATTATATTATATAGGTATACATACATATAAATATATATAAGAATATATACAATATTATTAACATTATTATTATCATAATTACAACATTGCATCCATAGTATAAATGTACGATGACATATATATGTGTATATATATATATATATATGCATATACATATTAAAACATATATATATGCATATAACTATTTTCTTCTATGGATATTGTGAATGAATGTGATTGCGTGTTATTTTCATGGTAACGTCTCCGGATGCGCTGCAATCGATCCGATCGCTCTCTCTCCCCGTTGTCATTCCCTCTCATGTGTCCTTTTCTACTTAAAATAACGAAAACTACATAAAAATAGCAATTAACTGAAACTACGCGAATCTCGCTTCAAAAAAACAATTTCTATCTCGCGTCAGCACGTAAACGATATACATATGCGTGTATGGGTATATGGAAGTGTGCGTGGGTGTGTGTGGGTGAGTGTGTGCATGCATAGTAATGTTCCTCGAGTGTATTAAAAACTTGGCGATCCGTGAGCAGCGCGTCCTGCCCTAATTTGAAGGAAAAAAATATAGAAAATCTCATCTCCAACACCGAGCTATACTAAAAGTAATTACATAGCAATGAGAAAAGAAAACAGTAAAAAAACGGAAAAAAAACTATAATGTATAAGCCAAGTGCCTTGTGTTCTGGTAACTAATCGTTGAGACTTTAACCTACGATATTAAATGAAAATGGAAGAACGAGAAA